>SKCR01038865.1:135000-280791 GCA_019454045.1 Zanthoxylum bungeanum | reverse complement strand
GGGACGATAAGCATAAATTTAAATCATAAAATGAAACACGTGTTTGAAAGTTTCTCAAGCGGTACGTGGAGTTTTATCCCAAGTACAGACCGCACTACCGTCCATTCGGATTCGGCTACGGAATTTACGTCTGGGTTTCCATCCGATATACCGCAAGAGATAGCACGCAATCATCAACTCAATGTATGCATGGAATATGATAATGCATGTGATGAAACAACAATAAATAACAAAAACGATAACTAGTAAGCTAAGTGCGAAATATTAAAGGAAAATGAATGACTGAAAATAAATGCGGAATAGTAAAGTAATGTGACCAATAGTTTGGCCATTTTTTAATGTAGGACTTTGCATGCCTGGTTGGACGTATTCTACGTCCAACCAAGCATGGCATGTCCGGGATAACAAAATAAAATATAACAAAGGGTGCCTCAGGTCTTACCTTTTAAGTTGTTTTTCGGAAGTGCGTTACGTCGTCGCCGGAAGGATTAATGCTCCATTATTTTTCTGGTTTGCCGCTGTTTTGGACTGTCGTTTCCACTGTTTTTTTCGCTGTTTTTCTGTTGTTTTCTCACTGTTTTGGACTGCAGTTTTTCTTTACTATTTTAGGGTGATGTTTGGGACTGCTTTGCGGTATTATTTTCGGTGCTAGAGACTACTGTTTGGGACTCGGTTTAAAGGCTGATTTTCACTGTTTGACTCACGGTGAGGGTTTCTTTTTTAACGTGATCGAGCTGAGGTTTTAACGTGAAGGGTTTTGTTTGCTGGTTGAAGGGCAGCGTGGCTGGCTGTTGGGTTCACATGGTGCGTGTTGCTTCGGCTTGCAGGGTGTCAAGGGGGATGTGAGTGAGTGTAACTGCCGAGTGCATATGTTGAAGGGTTGCCGATGAGGGTCTATTTGGTGGGCTGTCGAGAGGTTGAGAGAATGATGATGGATTCGTTATAAGGGCTGTGTTTTCACGTTGTTTTATCTAGTGAAGGGTTGTTACTTTCCATGGTTTACGTGTGCATGAGTGGCTTTTAGGTTTGTTTGTGCGTGGTATGAGGAGAGGGCTGAGAGGATCCTAGGGTTTGGTTTGTTTGAGAGGTGTCGTGAAGAGTGAGAAGGTTGCGTGTTGATTTGTAAGGGTTTTTTTGCCGAGAAGGAAAGTAGAGCTAGGGTTTATTCTTCATGGATTGGCTGTGTGTGGAGCTAAGGGGCAGTTCGTGAGTTTTAAGGGAGAGAGATGAGAGCTTTGGGGTGTTGTTTTTGTTTTGGGTTTTGTTGTGATAGTGGTTCACCGAGTGAGAGTCTAAGGGGAGCCCGAGGTGAATGTAGAGAGAAGAGAGAGAGGGAGGGATTAGGGTTTCTTTGTGTGTTTTTCGTGAATCAAAATGTGAAAAGAGGGGAGGAATAGGGTTGGGGCATGGCTCCTTTTATAATAGTGTGTTAGGGTTTATTTGTTTTGTGCATGGGATTTTAAAAGGAAGCAAATCACAATTATGGGGATATATTTAATTAAATTATTTAAGAAAATGATCTTGTCTATTTTTGGTGGGGGAATATCTTTAAATTGGTAGGTGATTTATTTAGATTTGATTTGATTTGATTTGATTTAATTTAATTTGTGACATGTGTTTTAAATGTTTTAATATTTTTGGATTGGGCTTTGGTGGGCCTTGGGCGTGTGGTTTGGATAAATGGGCTTTGGGTTGCGAGGGTTTTGGGCCGAGGCTAAAATTTTAAAACAGAGGTTAACCGAGCGATCCCGAGACCAAATAGCGAGTTAAATTTGTTGATGTATTTATTTTTAAATTTTTCCCTTCCGACGTCTGTTTCCCGCGACTTCCGCAATTTATCGGGTAGTGCCTCCATACAGGGCTCATCATTGGGCTTTATGCAAAAATGCAGTGTCTACAAGAATTGTGGCCGCTTCTTATGAAATTTTAGGTAAAATTTTGTAGATGATTCATTATATTGGGATATACGAGCACGACCGTAATTCTCGGGCTTTTTGACTACACCCTGAAAAGTTCGTGTGTGTAACGTTATCAGAGATAGAGTTAAAAATTACGAGTTACTCTAGTATAATCTGAATCGTCAACACTATGTAAATGTTCAAGTCGACAGACACCGTTATTTATGCACGACTTTATGTTATATTACTTGATGAAAATGTTTTGTTAAAATTTAAGTGGGGGATTGTTGTAAATGTGAATTTTAATAGGGGAGTTACATATTTTGAAATTAAAAGAGTTGTTGAAAAAATTTAAATTGAGAGTTATAAATTTTTGAAAAAAACTGTTTCAGTTTTAATTAACTTTGAATGTTGTTAATAAAATTGGAGACGTTAGTTTTTTGGTTATTATTCTCAAGGACTACAAATTAAATAGTTTTAAATGCAAAAAAGTTTCCTATTTATGGCAAGTAATTCACGTTCTCTTTTTCCCCTATATAAATTACTTGCTTCACTTTTGCTAAAAAAAAAAAAAAAAAAAAGATAAAAGATAAGACAAAACAGTGAGCAAAAAAAAAAAAATTCGAGAACCAGAGAGAGAAAGAAGAAAAAATAGCCGAGAATAAAACCAACTTTCAGCGGAGAGAAAATAAATTTTCTTTTTAACGTGATTTTCAGCAGAGAGAGAAAAAATTGAGAGCAATTTTTTTTTATGTGAGCAACTTGAAAATTTTTCATTTTGTTAGAGCCGAGAGACTGAGATTCCGAGTAATAAATTTGTGTTGGGTGTGAGTATACCAATCGGTTTTGTGCAAAATCGATTGAGACGATGTTCTTCTGGGCTTGTTTTATCCTGAGGACGGCGGGGCTGACATACTGCTAGCACAAATTTTAGGCAGAGCCGCGAAACGTTTTAAAGAGAACGACCTAGTCCGCGACTCAAGCCAACTTCAATTTTTATATTCCCGGTGAAAATTAATATCTTTCTATTTGGGCATATTGTTCTAACATTTATTAATTTATTAGTGATACCACGTCACTAATAAATCTATTGTACTGAAAAATTACTCCGCCATTTTTTAATACGATCAGCCGGGAAAGTAACAAATCTCTTATTCCGTAAATTAATGCAATAGCTTAAGACATAAGTTGAGATCCTCGTATGAGGTGTATAAAATTTCCATTATAATAAATAGGATATATGCTGGGAAAGTAACAAATCTCCTTATCTTGTAAATTAATGAAATAGCTTAAGACATAAGTAGAGTTCGTCTTATCCCGTGTATAAGATTTTCATTATAAACAACATATATGGAATGTCTTGGTATATATAGTATTATCTTGTTTTTCATAGAGATTGTTCCAAAATTCGAATATGTGATTATGAGTGGTAGTCTGGCTTATGATTCCTTTATTTGATTCGATATGGATAGTATTAAAGCGATGCGAATTTGAAAAAAAATTCAATTCGATTCGATTCGTTTATTAAATGAATAAAATATAAATTTTTATCTATTAATTATCAATCACAATTTATAAAAAACTCAATACAAAGTTGATCTCCGTGGTAAATACAGCTCCCTAAATCTTTTTATTTTGCCTATTGTGTGAGGTATATATACGCATATTCAAGGGCATGTGTTCGAACGGAATTTTCCAGAGAGTTTATGTTCGTGTAGCGTTTGAGAACACGTTCGAACGGAATATTCCAGAGAGTTTACGTTCGTGTTGCGTTAGGACGTGTTCGAACGTTCTAAGGCAGAAGGCTTGTGTTCGAGTTGCGTTTGAATACGCGTTCGAACGTTCTAAGTCAGAAAGCTTGCATTCGAGTTGCGTTTTAATACGCGTTTGAACGTTCTTACGAAAATTCAAATTTTTCCCTTTGCGTTCGTCGGGCGTTCGAATGCCCTTACGTATTTTTCATGCACATAATATATTTTCCAGAAAAATTCTTATCAAAGCATGCGAATTTTAATCTAACAATACTAATGTTAATAAGTTCTTAAGATTGTTGGGGAATTAGTGTGTTATTAAATGAAATTAACATGCAACAAACAAATCAAAACCAGAAAACAAATCTATAGTAACATGCGAATATTTCACTTAAACCCTAAAACCTTATAGAATGAGAAAAACCTGGAAAATTATTGATGATGAGTGAAAACGAATCCAAGTCTAGATCTTTCTGTCCTTAAGAACTTATTAGCCTCCGTCTCGGTGCTCTACGGATGCAATGTGGCTAACGTTCTCCCAGGATTCCTTGGATTCCTTTTTGTTCAAGAGACACTTTTTAACAAGATCTTGAACTAGAAAAATGGTGGAATCTCTCTCTATAGTGACTCTAAAACAATAAATGTAGTGACTCAAGATTTATGATTTCTGGATGTTTAGAATGAACTTCAAAGCCCCTTTAAATAGACATGGAAGGTTGCCTTAAGGGTACCATTTGGTTTGAGGTGTAACCCTCCTAAGGGACCCCTTCCATGCACCATTTGGAGCCTAGGAGTGTTCCTCTAATTTGGAGGACATGTCCTAACATGTTGGTACCCTTCCCATAGGGCACCACCTAATGGACATGACCCTCCTTCATCCAAACTCAATATTTAGAGAATTTACAACAATCCCCCACAATTCTCTAAATATTCATGCATACACTTGAGAGAGTTTCCGTGAACTAAAGCTGCATCGAAATAGATAGCTTTCGCTTTGAACCTTTCCTAGTGAATGACAATCGGATATACTTGGCAAACCAGTGACCCATAGTCTTGAACTGTTTTGCCGTTGGTGTAAACCAAGACAATTGCCAACACACAGCTTTACTTTGACCATTTCCTGTTCTACGGTTGTGTTCATTTCGGCCATGAACATCGGTCCTGGATTCATCAAGCACTTTAGGGAAATTAGCCTGTAAAATCTCATGGAAGCGGCCTAACTTCTTACTTGAAATAAGTGATCTACTATGAAGAGGTAATCTGCATTTACCCTCATTAGGACTCATCTCCTAATATAATGATCATTAAAAGCCTTAGCTTATCCTAACATTGACAGACAGCACTCTGCGTCATTATCGGAATGGGAAAGAGTATAGAACTCTACAGTGCTTGTTTTGAATTGCACAAAGTTTCAGTTGTCCATTTTGAACCTAAAGCTTGGGATCTCCAGTCAGTTAGGTTGGGTTTCCATAGTGACAATTCTTAATTTATAGGCTTCAAGCTCATTACCTGTTGGACAATTATGACCCATAGCATCACTATTTGTAAAAGACATTGTGTTTTTATACAAATTAACTATGTGACAAAGAAAATTGCTATTTTATCATTTTGTAATTGGATTACTTGGATATATAAATGATAAAAGTCCTTATGATTAGTTCCGGATTAATAAGATATGAGATAGTATTAATCCACGAACGGTTTAATCATTAAATATCCCTAGTCGTAGTATTATCGAGACTGGACATCGATAATGTGGAATAGACTAGTATTACACTTGTGCGTGTTATGGAAGCTTAACGTCATAGTTCTCATATATTTAAGTATTGGATACTTATGCAAGTGTGATAAGAGGTTCTGTCAGCCGTTGGACCGGGAAAAACTTTGCTCTGGATAGACCCATCGGAATCACATTGGTAGTATGACTATGTGTCTATGGGAATCCGAATCAGGGTAGGTGTATGTGGTCTTAACCTGAGACTTGCATCGCTAATACTTGCGACAATCAGTACGCTTTGGTTTTGGTCGTCCTGAGCTTTAACAGGTTATGTGTACGCCTCTTCTGGGTTTATTGAGAATCGTAGTGTATTAGGTGTGATGTCAAGATGGAAGTATCACTTCAGTCATATGGAGACGATGATCACGCAGGGATACAAAACTAGTACTCTTAAATGCTGCAGCTATCAGGATAGTATGACTAGGTCATGATTATCCGATTACAGAGACTAGTTGATAGTGATCCGATATATACTTCGTACGGGGCAGATAAAATTCCTGCCCCAGGCCTAGCATGTGACATTCGATATTGGATCGTATTACGCAATACATTGTATATTATACCTGATACATATTATATATTCTTCGTTGAATATTTCTGGAGAATTGGGTAGGCACGGTGCTTTGCTAGAAGCCAACCATGTCTTGTAAATCGGTAGGAACGTGGTACAGGGTACACACGTGTTCGGATAGTCTGATGATCGTATTTACTTCCAACATATCCAGGGATCTCTTGGGTCGCTTCCCAAAGATTCACCGATGACATTTGACTTGAACAGAATTAATCTAGGATTAATTATGAGAGTGAAAATTAATCTGGGATTAAATTCGTATAGAAGAGAGAACGCGATTAATTTGGAATTAATCGGTAAGATAAATTTAAAAGTTAAATTGGATTTTACTATTTATTTATTTATTTGGGCTAAAATAATATATCGGATATATTAATTGAAATTGGATTTCAATACGGAATTAAAATTGGATTTTAATTAAAGCGAACGAATTAATTTGGAATTAATTCGTAAGCGACTATCGTAATAATTTTACGAGGCATAATTATTTAATTAAATTGGATTTAATTATTTAGCGGCGGAAAATTCATTTAGTCGGATTAAACAAATCCGGGTCCAAAGCTTAGTTGTGTGTTGGAGAAGCCAACCAAATTTTGAATTTCAAAGTGGTGGGATCCACTTGACTTACATCAACTTGTCAAAAGTTGATGGAAGTGGTTGAGCTCATTTAATTCCATCTTTCACACAACTAAAGTGTGTTGAACAAGTTTTGATATACTTACTTTTGGTTTTTGGAAAACTAACACACATCAACTTTGGTAACAAGTTGAAAACACAAAATCTCTTTTCTCCCTCCTCCTTGGCCGATAGCCTCCTTATCTTATTGAAAGTTTTTTTGCAAAATTTTCAAGCTTGCTAGCACATTTAGAGTAAATCAAGGTGATAGGAAAACTCACCATTGGGTTGGAAACACTCAACATAAAGCTTGGAGCTTCCATACATCAAAGAAAGTTTTGAACTTCAAACAATCAATGTAAGTTCTTTCCGCAAACTTACTTATCCTATTCACACACAAATCATGATTTAGAGATCTTGGCCATGTCTGGACTCTAACATTCCCCTCGATGACTTCTCAACTTGCTCTCTAGGTAAACTTTTAGTAAGTGGATCTGCTAGGTTTTCCTTCAATATTAACATAATCGATCGATATTATGCCACTTGAGAGCAGTTGATGTTTGGTATTATGTCTCCGACGTATGTATCGAGACTTATAATTATACATTGTATTTTGGGCTCTCCCAATAGCTGATTGGCTATCACAATGCATGTTTATCGTTGGCACAGGTTTGGGCCAACTTGGAATATCCTCCAGGAAATTTCGAAGCCATTTCGCTTCTTCCGTTGTTTTGTCTAATGCTATAAACTCTGATTCCATAGTAGACCGGGCAATGCATGTTTGCCTCGAGGATATCCATGACACCACTATATTACCAAGTGTGAAAATAAATCCACTCGTAGATTTGGAATCCACTATATCAGATATCCAGTTAGCATCGATGTATCATTCTAGAACAACAGGATATCTCGTATAATGCAGCCATATTTTGAAGTTTCTCTCATATACCTCTAAACTTTTACTATGGCTTTCCAGTGGTTATGTCCAGGATTGCTCGTATATCTGCTAAGCTTGTTCACAGCTTGAGTGATATCAGGTCGTGTGCAATTCTTGAGATACATCAGACTTCCAATGATTCTCGAATACTCTAATTGTGATACGCTTGAGCCAGTATTCTTTGATAGATGAAGAGTTAGGTCTACAGGAGTTCTAGCCACATTTAGATCCTCTTTGTTATATTTCTCAAGTATTTTCTCAATGTAATGAGTCTGAGATAATATATATCCTTATGATATCCTAGAAATCTTAATTCCTAGGATCACATCATCTACTCCTAAATCTTTCATATCAAATCTGATGGATAACACTTTCTTGGTATACTGAATCATTTCATGATTTCTACCAATTATTAGCATATCGTCTACGTAGAGACACATAATGACATATCCATTTTGAGTTGATTTGGTGTACACACACTTATCACACTCATTAAATTAGAACCCACTTGACAACATCTCTTTGTCAAATTTCTTATGCCATTGTTTATGTGCTTGTTTTAATCCGTACAATGATTTTACAAGTTTACACACTTTCTGTTCTTTTCCAGGAACAGTGAAACCTTCTAGTTGTTCCATGTAAATCTCTTCATCAAATTCACCATTCAAGAATGTCGTCTTTACATCAATTTGATGTATTTCAAGACCAAATATAGCTGCTATGTCTATGAGCATTCTTATTGATGTGATATGAGTCACTGATGAATAGGTATCAAAGTAATCAATGCCTTATTTTTGTCTATAACCTTCTATAACAAGCCTTGCCTTGTACTTATCTATTGATCTATCTGGTTTCATCTTCCATTTGAATATCCATTTGTAGCCCAGTGGCTTACAACCTGGAGGAAGATCAACTAACTCCCAAGTATGGTTCTGTAGGATGGAATCAATCTCACTATTGATAGCCTCTTTCCAAAAAGGTGCCTTCGAAGAAGATATTGCTTATTTATAGCTTTGAGGCTCATTTTCTAACAAATATGTCATAAAATCAGGACCAAAAGACTTAGACGTTCTAGCTCGTTTGCTACGTCTAGGTTCAATTGTCTCAATATTTCCACGTTGATCTGATTCTTGGTCAACCCGATCACTGTCTTTGACAGTATCAGTAGTTATTTTTAGATACTTTGTTCTTTATCTTTCCTTATAAGGAAATGTCTCTTCAAAAAATGTCGCATTCCTTGACTCAATTATCATATTCGGATTGATGTCAGGAATCTCAGACTTGTGTGCCAAGAATCAATAGCACTACTGTTGCGAGCATATCCAATGAATATACAATCAACAGTTTTGGGTCTTATTCTAACTTTCTTAGGTTTATGAACCATTACTTAGGCAAAACACCCCCACATTTTTAGGTATTTATAGGAAGGTACGTGACATTTCCACAACTCATATGGTGTCTTGTCCAATCTTCTGTGAGGAAGCTTGTTCATAACATAGTTCGGGGAAAGCAAGGCTTCCCCCCACAAGTTCTGTGGTAGACCAGAACTTGTCAACATGGTGTTCATTTCCTTCAACGTTTGATTTTTGCAATCAACAATCCCGTTTTGTTGAGGCGAATAAAGAGCAGTAGTCTCGTGAATAATTCCATGATTGGAACAATATTCACCAAGTGGTGACACATATTCACCACCTGAAATCACTCCTGATTCTCTTGATTTTCTTGCCAAGTTGATTTTCAACTTCGTTCTTATAGTGTACAAAGCTCTCAATAGCTTCATATTTGCTCCTCAGTAAATACACATAATAAAATCTTGTGCTATCATCGATAAAAGTGACAAAATACTTTTTACCGCATCTTGTTTGCACAATATTCATATCACACACATCCCTGTGTACAATTTGTAAGGGTACAGAACTTCGTTCTATGGAATGAAATGATGTTCTATCCATTTTTGCTTCAACACATGCCTCACATTTATGTTGGTTATCAATTACAAATTTAGGTATAAGGTCCATGTTAATTAAGTTACGCATCGTATCATAATTAACATGTTCTAACCTCACATGCCATACATTTTGTGACTCAATAATATAAGCTGAATTGTAGCTTTATTATTAGCATTGTGTCGATTGACAGTCATTATATTGAACTTGAAAAAGCCCTCAGTGAGGTATCCTTTTCCAACATAAACATCATTATTGGTCAATACAAATTTATCAGAAACAAATAAAAGCTTAAAACTATTATTGTTGAGGAGAGAACCCGAGATCAAGTTCTGCAAAATATTCTTCAATGTAAGCTCATTTCCAGATGTCATCTTCAGAACCACTGTGTCTTGTCCAACCATTCTAGAGGTAGACGAGTTTTCCATTGTCAGATGATCGCCGCCATCGACCTTCTGATACGAGGAAAACATCTTACTATATGCACAGATATGACGAGTAGCCCCAATGTCTACCCACAATTCTCTCGGATTCCCAACCAAGTTGGCTTCAGTTACCACTGCTGAGAGATTCATCTCTGAGATCTCATTAGTCAGCTGCTCATCTTCAGTGACATGGGCCTTATTTTTCTTTTTCTTGCCCTTGTCCTGAGACTTCATGTTTCTGCAGTCCTTTACCATATAACCGCTCTTTCCACAGTTATATCACTTCCCCTTGAACTTATTGTTAGCTTAGGAAGAATCAGCTCCATTGTTCTTTCACTTCTTGCTACCCTTTACACCTTCGACGATGTTGGCCTTAGACTCCGTAGTCTTGTAACTGGTCTTCTCGGACTTCCTGTTGTCCTCTTTGATCATCAATCAAACTCCAAGGTCTTCAAGGCTCATCTGTTTCTTTTTGTGTTTCAGATAGCTCCTGAAGTCCTTCCATGATGGAGGCAACTTTTCAATGATGGTGGCAACTTGAAATGTCTCACAGAGTTTCATCCATTCATCCAATATTTTATGAATGATCAATTATAGTTCACCCAACTGAGACATTACCGTTCTTGAATCTACCATTTTGTAGTCCAGGAACCTACCCACGATAAATTTCTTTTGCCCGACATCCTCGGTTTTATATTTCTTCTCGAGAGATTCCCAAAGAATCTTCACAGAATTCATGCCTTGGTACACATGTACATGGTATTGTCAAGTCGACCCAAAAGGTAGTTCTTGCACAAGAAGTCACCGGACGACCATGTCTCTTCTCGCAGTTGCTTGGCTGTTTTCGTTTCACCCTCCACAGGACCTGGAGGATCTTTGAGGTACTTAGCCAACTGGAGAGTTGTCAGGTAGAACAACATTTTTCTCTGCCACTGTTTAAAGTTTGCCCCACCAAACTTTTCCGGTTTTTCTCCATGAGCGACTGATACTGTGATATTTCCGCTAGCCATGTGTAACTGGAAAACAACAGAGGTCAATAAGTCTACAAAACATGAATTGCACACAATCAACAAATGATCTTGTTCAAATGATCTACCAAGTATCCACTCGTTGTTCTATTGGACATTGTACCAATAAACAGAAAAACAAGTCCTTGAATTTTCGACTAAGGTTTCTTATGAAAAGTAAATAAAGAATATTCCCAGAGGACGAGTGGGGGGAGTCGGAGTACCACTTAAATCCCTGACCACTTAGGCTCTTATCGTCCTTTTGCCAAAATATCCTTTAAACACTTCCTCAATAGAATCTCTTAGCAATTCAAACTTAGTATTACACTTCCAATTTCACAACAATGTGTATATATATAAGTATGTTTGTGATATGTGTATTAATCAACCAAGATTGGATGGAATTACTGTGTAAGATTTCACTTTTAATTCTCACCCAAGTATGCAACACATAATTAAATTTCAATTTTATCATTATGTGTATGCTTGTGATAATTCAAACCCTAATAAAACTTAAATCTGATACTACCAAGTTTATTATTTTACAGTATATGATTTTGCTAAGTTAATATTATTAGTTATTCTACTTTTATTTTAAACTAAAAATAGTTTAGGATCAATTTTGTTAGTGTCCACGTTCGTATCTTCGTTCGAGACTGTCCAGTGTGTGCACGTTCGTGTATGGTTCGTAAATGCGTTTGAACAAGTGTTCCAGAGAGTTCACATTCGTTTGGCGTTCGGGAACGCGTTCGAACGAAATATTCCAGAGAGTTTATGTTCGTGTAACGTTCGAGAATGTATTCGAACGAAATATTCCAGAGAGTTTACGTTCGTGTTGCGTTTAAGACGTGTTCGAATGTTCTAAGGCAGAAGGCTTACGTTCGAGTTGCGTTTCAATACGCGTTCGAACGTTCTAAGTCAGAAAGCTTGCATTCGAGTTGCGTTTTAATACGCGTTTGAACGTTCTTACTAAAATTTAGATTTTTGCCTTTTCGTTCATCGGGCGTGCGAATGCCCTTACGTATTTTTCATGCACATAGTATATTTTCCAGAAAATTTTCTTATCAAAGCATGCGAATTTTCATCTAACAATACTAATGTTAATAAGTTCTTAAGATTGTTGTTGGGAATTAATGTGTTATTAAATGAAATTAACATGCAACAAACAAATCAAAACCAGAAAACAAATCAATACTAACATGTCAATACTTCACATAAACCCTAAAACCTTATAGAATGAGAACAACCTGGAAAATTATAGATGATGAGTGAAAATGAATCCAATCGAGATCTTTCTGTCCTTAGAACTTATTAGCCTCCGTCTCGGTGTTCTACGGATGCAATGTGGCTAACGTTCTCCCAGGATTCATTGGATACCTCTTGTTCAAGGGGCACTCTTTAACAAGATCTTGAACTAGAAAAAAATGGTGGAATCTCTCTCTTGACTCTAAAACAACAAATGTAGTGACTCAAGACTTATGATTTCTGGATGTTTAGAATGAACTTCAAAGCCCCTTTAAATAGACAAGGAAGGGTGCCTTAAAGGTACCCTTTGGTTTGAGGTGTAACCCTCCTAAGAGTTATACCCATTCCATGCACCATTTGGAGCCTATGAGTGTTCCTCTAATTTGGAGGACATATCCTAACATGTTGGTACCCTTCCCATAGGACACCACCTAATGGACATGACCATCCTTCATCCAAACTCAATATTTAGAGAATTTACAACACATGCATCTCTTTCAATTCCATATATACGAGAGATTCAACAGAGCAAAACTACCATTGATTATGACTGCTCATGTCAAACTCTTGAAGAGTAATGGAGTGGTACTCCGCCAAGCCGAAAAGCTCCGAGCCGGCGTAGGCCGTTGGTAGTTAAAGAGCCGGAAGTTGATGTTGATGATGGAAAGTAGAAAATCACTTAATGTTCACTTTGCTTAACTGATGTGAGAAATTTTATCCGATAGAAAAACGGTGGATTAAATTCTTGGAGACCATCTTAATTCCCATGAAGTATATATAAAAAAGCAACTCTTGTTTAGTGATTAAGTTGTGTTTTGCTTTAATTAAATCACTAATTTTTTATTTATGAAATAAATTGATTAGGTCGTGTAGGCTCAGAATTCGAACCTACCAAAATTTGAACCGGATATGAGGCTAAATTGGGCAAACATTGCAAAAATATAATGCAATGTAATGGATAGTCCGATAGTGGGTCCTTGCCTGTTGGGTTTTTTTTTTTTAAGGACAGCAGTAGAATTATAAACCAAAAATTAGGGTGTGCTGTCAACCACGTTTGTTTTGACCAACAGAAAATTATATTATATATGCATAGCCTTAATTATTGATGGAGCTGCTTGAGGCAAAATTATTGGAAAAATCCCAAGAGTGACTTTTGATGGTAAAAGATTTAAGACTTAATTGTTAGGTTCTGAATTCGAGTTCAGATTATATTTTTTTTGTAAGAATATGGGGCAGCTGAGAGTTTTTATTTGACTCCTCTTAATCCAGAACGGGTGATTTGATAATAGATTTTTCAATGTTTCCAAAAAAAAAAATAATAATATTGGAAAGATTAAAATGTCTACTGAATTATGTAGCTTATTATCCGTCTTAAAAAATATATGATATCCGCAATTTAATGGATAGTTGATAGATTACAGATTTGAAATCAAGTATCTGCAATGTATATTAGACACGTTACACATATCGGTATCGGAAATTCATCCAACTAAAGATGATATGGTGTAATTTGCTTGTATTGAAATTAAATTTTTAAAATGTGTTGAATTGCTGATTTGTGGTAATTTTAATTTTTATATGTATAATTATTGAAATTGATCTTCCAAAGTATGTTAAATAAATTTGTTATGAATTATTAGATTTTCTATTTTGGTATTCAATATCTGAATTTCATATATCTGTTTCCCTTCTACATTCTAATTTTTCTAATTTTAGAATTTTAAAACATATATGAATGTATGGAATGGATGGTTTCAGATGCAAACCGCAAATAGATTATAAAATCGTATAGATTAATGATCTGAGATTTGAATAATATGTGTAATTTCAAAAAATTTCGAAATTCGTTTTAATGATCGTTTTGTTTTGAAATTTATATATATCTGATATTAATGTTGGAAAAATGCTTATTTATAAGCATTTTGAGGCTCAATTTTAAGCATGGTCCACTTCGTGTTAGTGGTTGTTATTGAATGATTCGGATACTCCTCCGTGAGTACTTCGAAATGGTATATTCATATGCTTAAAATGGTGCTTGGGTGAATGAGAAATTGTTGCTCAAAGTTCACAATTTTCAAGCCTTTTGTAATTCCATAACAGCTAATTTAATTAGCTTGGTGGTTACAAAGTTTAATCTCCATAAGTGCTAATCTAATTAGCTTGGTGGTTATATAGTTTAATTTCCATTAGTGCTAATTAATTAGCTTAGTGGTTACAACAATGTGTAACATCTCCCATTATGAAATTTAATTGGCAAGTTAATTTCTATTAATTGAGATGTGTTTTCTTTTCCTATATAAACAACATCAGTTCTTGTTTTCAAAATAGATGAAATAGAAAATAGAGAAAGACATAGCACACACACGAACGAAAGATCATTTTCTTTGTTTTGTTAAAAGGAGAGTTCCAACACTTTGTGGTTCGTTGGATACGAGTCTGGTGGTGCCCTTTCTCGTACGTTTCCGTTGTATCCTGGGAAACAATCGTCTCACGTTCTTACTGCACCTACGGTAGGGACGAATTTGTTTTAAGGATATTGTTGTTTTACAACAAGCCTCGGTAAAGTTCTGATTTGCCTCAGCTTCAGCTTCTGCCTCTGCCGGACTCAGCATCTGCCAACAGCCTCTGCCGCAGCATCAGCATCTGCCACCGCCTCTGCCTCAGCTTCAGCTTCAGCCTCGCGTCAGCTTCTGCCTCTGCCTGCCATCAGCATCTGCCAACAGCCTCTGCCTCAGCTTCAGCTCTGCCTCAGCATCAGCTCTGCCATCAGCCTCTGCTGTCAGCCTCTGCCATCGCCTCAGCCTCTGCCATCAGCCTCTGCTGTCAGCTGCCATCACCCTCTGCTGTCACCTCTGCCCTTCAGCCTCTGCCTCCGCTTCAGGGTCTGCCTCTGCCCTTCAGCCTCTGCCTCCGAGCTCAGGGTCGCCTCTGCCCTCAGCCTCCGCTCTCAGCCTCTGACGTCAGGGTCGCTCTCAGGGTCTGCCGTTAGGGTCTGTTTGAGGATAATAATTATAATTGTAATTTGTCATATTCGGATTTCCCATTACCGTGTAATAATTGTAATAATTGTTATATACAGTCTTAAAACAAATTCGACTCTGTGGATATGGAAATCAGTCCAAACACAGTAGATCCGAATATGGCAGCCTCTTCGGCTGGCAGAATGTGTTGTGGCAGCCCCTGTGGCTGACCAAAGTGCAGTGGCAGCCCCTTCGGTTGGCCAACTTGCATCAGCCTCTGGGCTTAATATGGCAGCCGTTGTGGCTGGCCAAGGTATTTCTGCCTCAATGGCTAGACAACCTGTTGGACATGTGAGCCATGTCAATCCTGCTGCGGAAAAAACCTGAAAAATTCAGTGGTCAGAATTTCAAAAGGTGGCAACAGAAAATGTTCTTCTACCTGACCACGTTGAACCTTGCGAGGTTTCTAAAGGAAGATGCTCATGTACCCAAAGAGGGTGAGATTGATATCCAAGTCATCAGTGCCATTGAAGCTTGGAAACATTCTGAATTCCTATGTCGGAATTATGTGCTGAATGGGCTAAGTGATTCCTTGTACAGTGTGTACGCTGGAATGAAAACAGCTAAAGGGCTTTGGGAATCTTTAGATCGAAAATATAAAACTGAGGATGCCGGTACTAAGAAATTTGTCGTAGGCCGTTTCCTAGAGTTTAAAATGATTGATTCCAAAACTGTGATAAGCCAAGTACAAGAACTGCAGATTATTCTAGCAGAAATTCATGCTGAGGGGATGAGTTTAAGTGAAACCTTCCAAGTAGCCTCGATAATTGAGAAACTACCACCTGGTTGGAAAGATTTCAAGAATTATTTAAAGCATAAGCGAAAAGAAATGAGCATTGAAGACTTGGTTCTTAAGCTAAGAATTGAGGAAGATAACCGAGTTTCTGAAAAGAGAGGAATGACTCATGAGGCCAAAGCAAATGTTGTCGAACATGGCCATAAGAACAAGAACCCTCAAGAACAAAGGGTCAAAGATGGGTCCTAAAGGAGGAGTTTCCAAGAAATCAAAATTTCAAGGAAAATGCTTCAACTGTGACAAAATGGGTCACAAGTCTTCTGAGTGCAGACTGCCGAAGAAGAAAAAGAAACAAGAAGCTAATGTGCTAGAAAACATGACTCAAGATGTTTCAGACATTAACCTTTTGCTGTGGTTTCTGAGGTGAATCTGGTGGGTTCTAACCCAAGAGAGTGGTGGATTGATACTGGTGCCACTCGACATGTATGCTCAGACAAGAGCATGTTTTCTTCATTTGAGCCTGCTGCTGAAAATGGGGAAAAGATATACATGGGAAATTCAGCAACATCTGAGATAGAAGGTCAAGGAAGGTGATTCTGAAAATGACCTCTGGGAAAGAGTTGACTCTGAACAATGTTCTGTATGTACCTGAAATACAGAAGAATCTGTGTCTGGATCGCTTCTGAACAAGCATGGATTCCGGATGGTGTTCGAGTCTGATAAAGTAGTTTTGACTAAAAATGGATGTATGTGGGAAAAGGGTATGTAACTGATGGGCTTTTTAAGCTCAATGTAATGGTTGTTAAACCCAAAAATATCAATAAAGCTAGTTCTTCTGCTTATATTGTTGAGTATTCTAATCTTTGGCATGGTAGATTAGGACATGTTAATTTTAATTCATTGCGAAAGTTAATTAACATGAATCATATTCCCAATTTTAAAATTGATAACAAACAAAGTGTGATACTTGTGTTGAGGCAAAACTAACAAGATCATCTTTTCATAGTATTGAAAGAAACTCTGAACCACTTGATCTAATTCATACCGATGTATGTGATTTTAATTCAATACAATCGAGAGGCGGTAATAAATATTTTATTACCTTTATTGATGATTGCACAAGATTTTGCTATGTGTATTTAATGAAAAGCAAGGACGAAGCTATAGAGAAATTTGTTCTCTATAAGAATGAAGTTGAGAACCAACTGAATAAAAGAATTAAGGAGTTAAGAAGTGATCGTGGTGGTGAGTATGTTTTCCCTTTTGAATCACTTTGTGAACAAAATGGAATCATACATCAAACCACAGCTCCTTATTCGCCTCAATCCAATGGGATTGCGGAACGTAAGAATCGTACCTTGAAAGAGATGATGAACGCTATGTTAATCAGCTCTGGCTTACCTCAGACTATGTGGGGAAAGCTGTCTTATCAGCTAATTACCTTTTAAATAAGGTACCACGGAAAGAAGCAGGGAAAACTCCTTATGAAATGTGGAAAGGAAGAGTACCTTCCTATAAATTCCTTCGAGTGTGGGGGTGTCTTGCCAAGGTAGTCATTCCTCCACCTAAAAGGTGAAGATAGGACCAAAAACTGTTGATTGCATTTTCATAGGATATGCACATAACAGTAATGCTTATCGATTTCTTGTGCATGAGTCTAATGTACCAGATATTCACAAGAATACGATAATGGAATCGAGGAATGCATCCTTTTTCGAATACGTTTTTCCTTGTAAAACTAATTCGAATTCAGATGTGCACAAACGGGCACATGAGACTATCATTGAAGATAGTCAGGACCGAGAACAAATTAATGTTCCAGAGGATCAACAAGTTGTTGAACCTGAACTAAGACGTAGCAAAAGAGCTAGAACGGAAAAATCATTTGGTCCAGATTTTCTGACATTTTTGCTAGAGAATGATCCTCAATAGCTATAACGAAGCTGTAAAGTCAGCTGATGGTGCCTTGTGGAAAGATGCCATCAATAGTGAAATTGAATCCATCTTACAAAATCACACCTGGGAGTTAGTGAATCTTCCTCCAGGATGTAAACCTTTAGGGTCCAAGTGGATTTTCAAAAGGAAAATAAGGCAGATGGATCAATTGACAAGTACAAAGCAAGACTTGTAATTAAAGGTTATAGACAACGTGAAGGTCTTGATTACTTTGATACTTATTCTCCTGTAACGAGAATAAATTCCATAAGGATGATACTAGCGATTGCAGCTTGCGCAATCTTGAGGTACATCAGATGGATGTGAAAACAGCCTTTCTGAATGGAGATTTAGATGAAGAAATCTACATGGAACAACCTGAAGGTTTTATAGCTCCAGGACAAGAAAAGAAAGTCTGTAAGTTAGTTAAATCCTTGTATGGATTGAAACAAGCCCCGAAACAGTGGCATAAAAAGTTTGATGACACCATGTTGGCAAATGGTTTAAAATCAATGAATGTGATAAATGCATTTATGTCAGAGAGACAGAAGTTGGCTATGTCATTTTATGTCTCTACGTTGATGACATACTGATTGTCGGGAGTAATGTCAAAATGGTGAAATCTACCAAGAATATGCTGAAATCCAAGTTTGACATGAAAGACATGGGTCTTGCAGATGTCATTCTGGGAATAAAGATCTCGAGAAGTCCAGATGGACTTATTCTTGATCAGTCGCACTATGTGGACAAAATTCTTGGTAAATTCAACGATGATGATTCAGCTGTGGCTAGAACTCCTTTAGATGTGAGTTTACACCCTATCGAAGAATAGGGGAGATGGTATATCTCAAGTAGAATACTCTAGAGTGATCGGAAGTTTGATGTATCTATCGAGTTGTACAAGGCCTGATATAGCCTGTACAGTAAACAAGCTCAGCAGATATACGAGTAATCCAGGGGTTGATCACTGGAAAGCAATAGTGAGAGTACTTAGGTACTTACGTTTTACTCGTAATTATGGGTTGCACTATCATAGATATCCAGCTGTAGTCGAAGGATACAGTGATGCTAATTGGATATCTGACATGAAAGACTCAAAGTCTACTAGTGGTTATGTGTTTACACTAGCAGGTGCAGCTATATCATGGAAATCCTCCAAACAGACTGTGATAGCCAGATCTACAATGGAATCAGAATTCATTGCATTAGACAAGTGTGCTGAAGAAGCAGAATGGCTTCGAAATTTTCTAGAGGATATTCCAAGTTGGCCTAAGCCAGTGCCAGCAATTTGCATTCATTGCGATAGTCAATCTGCAATTGGAAGGGCACATAACAATATGTATAATGGTAAGTCTAGACATATTCGTCGTAGACACAATACCGTTAGACAATTACTCTCTACTGGAGTTATTTCGATTGACTATGTAAAGTCAAAGGATAACATTGCGGATCCGCTAACCAAAGGGTTAAATAGAGAGTGTTGTGAAATCATCGAGGGGAATGGGACTGAAGCCCATTAGATAAATGTTTATTACGAAGGAAAACCCAACCTTGTTGACTGGAGATCCCAAGATCTAGGTTCAATGGGACAACCTACTCGTAAAAGACATAATTGGATCACTGTGGGGGGTTACCCTCTAGTCCATTCCTATGATGAAATGAAACAGTGATGCTCGTATGGATAGAGGTTAAGCAAAAGCTTTTAATGATTCTTATGCGTCGGGAATCCGAGCAGAGTATTACGAGATACTCTTAAATAAGAAATCACCTATGTGAGAGAGAAGTGGGGCCGCTTCAAAGGGAATTGTATGGGGCTCAATTCTTAGAAACTCTTGCAGAACCAGGTTGATGTTCATGGCCAAAATGAACATAATAATGAGAACTCAGATGTGTAGGTAAAATATTTGTGTGATATGTGTTCTCCAATTACATGAACGGCAGTACAGTTCAATGACATCGCGTCAACTGTCAGCCAGTAATGAGATATATTTTCACAAGGGAAGGTTCAAAGGCTGTGGCCTACCTATCCTATGCAGGTGTTGAACCGTTGAACTCTTCTAGGTCAAAATAAAATGTTTTATAAAATAATTTTATTCGACGTTTTTCGCCAATTTCATTCATGTGGGGGATTGTTGGAAAAATGCTTATTTATAAGCATTTTGAGGCTCAATTTTAAGCATGGTCCACTTCGTGTTAGTGGTTGTTATTGAATGATTCGGATACTCCTCCGTGAGTACTTCGAAATGGTATATTCATATGCTTAAAATGGTGCTTGGGTGAATGAGAAATTGTTGCTCAAAGTTCACAATTTTCAAGCCTTTTGTAATTCCATAACAGCTAATTTAATTAGCTTGGTGGTTACAATTTTAATCTCCATAAGTGCTAATTTAATTAGCTTGGTGGTTACATAGTTTAATTTCCATTAGTGCTAATTTAATTAGCTTAGTGGTTACAACAATGTGTAACATCTCCCATTATGAAATTTAATTGGCTAGTTAATTTCTATTAATTGAGATGTGTTTTCTTTTCCTATATAAACAACATCAGTTCTTGTTTTCAAAATCAGGATATGAAATAGAAAATAGAGAAAGACATAGCACACACACGAAAGATCATTTTCTTGTTTTGTTAAAAGGAGAGTTCAAACACTTTGGGTTCGTTGGATACGAGTCTGGTGGTGCCCTTTCTCGTACGTTTCCGTTGTATCCTGGGAAACAATCGTCTCACGTTCTACTGCACCTACGGTAGGGGACAAATTTGTTTTAAGGATATTGTTGTTTTACAACAGCCTCGGAAAGTTCTGATTTGCCTCAGCTTCAGCTTCTGCCTCTGCCTCTCTGACGCAGCATCTCTGCCACAGCCTCTGCCTCAGCATCAGCATCTGCCAACAGCCTCTGCCTCAGCTTCATCTTCAGCCTCAGCTTCATCAGCTTCTGCCTCTGCCTCCATCAGCATCTGCCAACAGCCTCTGCCTCTCAGCTTCAGTTCTGCCTCACCTCAGCATCAGCTTCTGCCATCAGCCTCTGCTGTCAGCCTCTGCCATCAGCCTCTGCTGTCACCTCTGCCATCAGCCTCTGCTGTCAGCCTCTGCCATCAGCCTCTGCTGTCAGCCTCTGCCCTTCAGCCTCTGCTCCGCTCTCAGGGTCTGCCTCTCCCTCAGCCTCTGCCTCCGCTCTCAGGGTCTGCCTCTGCCCTCAGCCTCCGCTCTCAGCCTCTACCGTCAGGGTCTACTCTCAGGGTCCGCCGTTAGGGTCTGTTTGAGGATAATAATATAATTGTAATTTTGTCATATTCGGATTCCCAATTACCGTGTAATAATTGTAATAATTGTTGTCTAATACAATTCTATATATAAAGAAATAAAAATATAAAGAGTTGGAACTTAGGGTTGTGTCTTATTTATAATAATATTAATAACGAGTGTGTGTCTCTATTATATAATAATTAATATTGCAATTAAAAAATCATTCTCAAACCAAACATGGGATCATTTTTAGAAAATCTATCATACAAAGGAGTACCCACGTCAGTCGACAATTATTAAAATATTAAAAATAATTAAAAAATAGATATTAAATCATACATGTCATTATAATAATTTATTAGTGATATCACATCATTCATATTTTTTTTTTGAACCAAAAAATTGTTAGAATATTTTATTCTAATTATCGGCTTATATTAATTGTGATACATGTTTTAAATAAAGTGCTAAGATATTGGTTTTGTAATAGAAACTGTTAAGCCCAATTGTTTGATCTAATAAAGCGGGATGCACTCTATTATTTGATGGTTTTGGAGGTGTTATGGGTTTTTGATGGGTGAGCTCATTACACTCCATAAATTGTGAGCTAATGTCTCACTCTCACTCTCCTACAAAGCTTACTCTATAAGCTGCTTTGATTGATTAATCTCCTCTCTTTCTATTATTTATGAAAATGACTTAATAAAGCATTATTAATGCATTATTAAGATAATGAAGTGATGTGAAGCTTATTTGATAAGCTTCACACCTCATCACTCTCATCACCTTTGTTGTTATAAAGGAAGTATATGTGTGAGTACATGTGCTGTGTGTGTGAGTGATTGCCGAGAGCAACATAAAGGAAAAATAAAGAGAGAAGAGTGAGAGAAAGAAAGCATATGCTTTCATAAGGAAAATAAAAGGCTTAGAGGCATAAGGGAGCTTATATAGGGCGAGTAAGTTTCTCACCATCAAGAAGTGGGGAGCAGAGGGTGATCTCATCAGTGCAACAAATCAACAGATCTAACAGAAATATCCGCTACAGATATGGATTCTAAATCAGGTACGCTCCTTGGATCATCCAATTAATTCATATAATTGTATTCTAAACTCTTGTGTTAAAGATCATGTTGCAAATAAATTCTGACATGTGGTATCAGATCTTCAGGAACACAATATTAGAATTTATGGATTTTTCATAAAGTTGAAGAAAAATCTGTTGAATTTTTCAGATGATTTTTTGTTAATCCATTTTTTGATCTGTTGATAATTGTTAATAATTGATCAAATTTTTAAGCACATAAGATTATTGGATTAATTATTAATTCAGATCTATAAATTTTGGGTTTTATATAAAACTGAAATACGGAGAAAATGAATCTGGATGTAGAAATCATGAGAGAAGCAATTCGCATATATAAATTTGCCTTAAAAGCAAATTATTGCTTTTATTTTTTGAAAGTTGAAATTGTCAAAGAAGCCTGCCAACCTTCATAAGAAATGTCAATTGTTCTTGGCTGGGCTGCCGACACCTTCACAAAGGCTGTAAGGAGCGTGTGGCGCACGCGCGGGTAATGTCCAGATTTGGCAAATTATGTTTTGGTTTATGGTTAATAGCATACCGGTTCCAGCTATTATAATCTGATTCATGGATTTCATTTTAATTTCAGTTTTATCCCAAAATTTTAAAAATAAAGTCATAATTAATTGTGTGACAATTTTAGAGATAAATTGTTTCTCATCAATTTATTTATACATGGGTATAAAAATTGTCATTGGTTGAGAGAATTAATTGTCTCTCATAAGAAAAAATTCAATGCAATTAATTTATTTGTGAGAGATAAATATGAAGAATTAATTTATCTCATAAATTTTGTCACAACATTCAGGAATGTAATTTTGTGGACAATTCGGCCTCTTGTCTATAAAAAATAAAATTACATTATAAATGTTATTTTACAAGATAATATAATGTGTATCCCGATGTCAGAATTGCTTATAAGTTTAGTGGAACTGCAGCCACCAAAATGACTTTTTTCACTGAATCTTTTAAGTGATGACGGTCTTGCATGTTTTAGGGATGTTTCTATTTTTTGATGTGCAGTCTTCTGTCCAAAGATGTGGATTGTATGTTCAATTTTAGAAATGTTACATATAAGACATATGGTTGATAATGGACTAGTCTGAGTGGTTTATTCACCCAAAGGTGGTAAACTTACGAGGATTGGATAAGTTTCTGAATCGTCTTATATGAAGAATTTTTAATTACATATTGTATATTCTGCCCAAAGGTGTTTATACAGTGATGTGATAAAATTCTTGATATAATACTCTTTTATGACTTGGAGTATTTATTATCTTGTTTTGTGCTTAAACTAAAGAATTACATTGTTATTTGTTTTTCAGTCACCTTTTCAATTAACAACAACACTGTGACTATAGAGATATTGACTGGCTCCAATTTTAAAGTGTGAAAGAGAGATGTGCAGTTGGCTATGGAATTAGCAGATATAGATCTTGCAGCTGCATACAGTATGGCATAAGTTAAATCGCATGTGCTATTTGACTATAAAGAGATCTATTCATGAGCAATTGCGAAGTGGTCTTCCAGAAACCTCTATAGCAAAAGATTTCCTGACAGCAGTATCTGAAAGATATATGACCGGCGTACTCACACGCGTATAACGCAAGCGCACGTATCGTTCAAGTAGTATAAAAAGTATCGATCCCACGAGGATTTAATACCTAATCTATTAATTTTATGAGGTCAAATGATTACTAGTATCTAATAGGTTGATTGATTGATTGGGAATGGTGATGATTTTAAATTTAAAAATAAGTAAATAAAATTGCGCAAAAGTAGGTTGAGGAAAATTCAAATTTATAAAACTATCCAGGGTTGTGATTTCTTCCAATATCATTTTAAAGATGAAGTGGTTATTTCGTGTATGTGTAATATATCGGTTTACTAACCTGGAACACGAAATTATGCGAAAGCCTCTGTCGATGGTCAGACGCAAATACCCAGTTTAACCCAATTGAACCATATGTCTATGTCAACCAAATTACCTTGATTCATTAAGTTTAAGTTCCAATTATGGATACCCCCGCCCGACATGTATATGTCTATCCTGTAAGGAAATCTATTAAAGGGTTATCTATCCTCAAGGAAGATCGTGGGCTATTAAGTCTAAAGCTGAAACCTAAAATTCCTTTGTCAAGTTTATTTTAGATTTACCAGATCAATCTTATTAGTGGCCAATTAACAAAACGCATTAAGCTTAAGACTTAATAAGTAAACCTTTAAATTACCCAAACTATAAAATAACCCCTTATAAACTGGTGATATTAGAATTCATCACAACCCTAGATAACTAGGGCTAGTAAGAACTTAAAAGTAAAAGACATAAAATAAAATGCTGAAAAGTAAATGCTGTAAAATAAATACTGAAAAATAAAATTACAAAAATAAAATGCTAGGGTTAAAGGATCTACTTTTACTACTACTATTTTAGATATCTCCCTTAATATAATGTATCAACTTGTGATGGTATTACCAACCAGCCATATAGGCGGTAATCTGATTAAATCAAATTAAGTCTGACCTGCCATAAAGACGGTATATTACCAACCGACCAACCAGGTGGTATCCATGCTTAGTCGAATTAAAACCAATTTATAATTGATTACCAACCGGACAATATAGCGGTATCCTCATTAAGTCAAATTTTAAATAGTGAATATATTATAATTAGGGAGATTAATCTAAATAACAGTAATAAAAGTTTTACCTTTCACCCTAGCAGTGAGAAGTTACCTCCTCATAGCTGAATAGTAAAGAATGAAAAAGTAAAGAAAGTAAATTATTATTACAGAACGTAATTAAAATTAATTACAAAACTGAAATTTAAAGAAAACTAGATATAAAACTCCTTATTTACATCAGAGAATTCAGAGAGGAAGGGCTGCTTCAGATTCTTATCCGCTACTTGGCATTTTGGATAATTGACTCAATAATTGTGCTGACGTGGCGTTGATGTGGCGATGACGTGGCGCTGACGTGGCGATAGTGATTATCGGCACCGTAGGATTGCGACACGTGTCATGTTGTGATTGGCTGATGATGACGTGACAGTGACGTGGCGACATGTGGCGATAATGATTGTCGGCACCATAGGATTGTGACACGTGGCACGTTGTGATTGGCTGATGCTGATGTGGCGGTGACGTGACACATTGACTCAGTCTACTGCTGATGTGGACGATGACGTGGCTAACACGTGGAGTGACACGTGGCGATGGCGATTATCGGCACATAGGATGATGACATATGGCACGGCACATGTTAGCAGATCGGCTGTGATGTTGACACGTGGCACGGCGCACGTTAACAAGTCAAACTTTTCAGATTCTGACATGTGTCCCTCGGCGAACGTTAGCAGCTCATGGTGCATGTTAGGCGTCGAGCGCGACGCGACGCACAAAATTACCAAATTGCATTTTTTGTCATTTTTCACTATTTTAGCCCCAAATCACCTCCAGAATGTCTTGAAACTTTATTTATCTACAAAATAACACAAAACACATCAAAATATTCACATAACTCAAGAATCTATTCAAAATATTAGGTCAAATGAGTGAGAAATAATGATACATTTACCACTCATCACACCCCCAAACCTAACATTTTGCTAGTCCTCGAGCAAAACCAAGAATAAAATAATATAAAAATAAAATTTAACTAAGCCACTTTCGTAGGGATCACAGTTGCATTTAGCGTATGCAACAAGCCTTTAAACCCCTAGGTGTCCCTAGTGGACGAGTTGTAGTCTCGTGAGGGTTTACAGCAATGATACCCACAAACATTTTACAAAATTAAAAATGTAGTGAAACTAATGCACACAAAAGAAAAAAGACAAGAGAAAATAGAATAATGAAGTTAGTGACTAATCATGTGAAACTTATACTCCAAGTTACTAGTTGTTTTGTTTCTTTCTAAATTACCGAATAAGTAAATTCTCCAATTATATTTACCATTCTCCATATACACATCCAACAAAATATTAATCAACTCATTTTTTCCCACAACAGTCACAAGTGCAGTTGATAAGAGAGTAATATTTTTGTCCTAAAGTTTTATCAGAATTCACACCTTTTTGCAGCAATGGAATAATTTTTCTGATTTTTCTTTTATTATTTATATACAATATATCCCATTCATGTAGCGAGCTTTGGGCCAGTGGCTCCCAAACCAGTTGGTTTTAGGGCACTAGGTGTTAAGACTCCCCTACGGACTTAATTACTCAGACTTCAGATATATATATTTTTGCAACATCCTTCGATCCATGTAGCGAGCGTTGGGCCAGTGACTCCCAAATCAGTTGGTTTTATGGCATTAGGTGTTAAAACACCCTTACAGACTTAATAACTCGGATCTCAGATGTTTTTTTTTACTCCATTGCTTTTTGAGATGCTTCCTCCAATTAAACTAGAGCACTGAATATTACAAACTTTTCAATTACAGCTTATGTCCGTATGTTACCATGCATGTTGATAATACCTGTCAACTGAGCATATGAAGATCCATTTTAATCAGTTTTATGGAGAATTCACAAATTAAATAATTTAAAATGAAATAAACAAAAATTAACTTATTTAGAAAATAGGTTTGAGATACGTCTCATGAGTGGAAACTCCTTACACAGCTATCTCGCACCAATTTCATCTGATTAATCAAATTAAAAACATCAGCACGGTTAATCATCTCTATCAGTCGTTCAGACATACCTGGCACGATTAGTTTCTCGCCTTTTGATGATCCAATAAGATTCGCCTCCGCCAAAGGTTTTGGGATGATTCCCAAGACTTGACTGCCTCCATCCTGTACAGCCTTTGAAACGATCCCCATTAGTCCAAGATTGCCTCCGCCATATACTAAGTGCATATTCCTAGCAGCAATGACTCTATCCAATTCTTGTGCTGCTGCTACGTATTGTGGTTTAACACTAATACCGCAAAACACACAGATGTTTTCAACTCGTCTTCTTGAAGTGGCTTCCATTTTTCTCTGGATGCCTTTCAAAAGTGCAATGATGAATTGAATTTATAACACCTGAAAAATGGTGAGTAAAATAATAGCACTAGTACCTGCCAAATGACAATTATTAGTTAAACATTAAAATAAATCGTGAAAGTCAAAAAGGTCTTGATCCTGTCGAAGAAAATAAAATAAAAGAAAATAACAAAACAAATCACAATTATTATGAAAAAATAAAGAGATATAATATGTACAAGAAAAGTAGCGGCTTGATTAACGTATATGCGTCAGGGACAAGCTTCTCATCTAATTTTCTTATAAATTGGCAAACAAGGTCTTTTTGAGTCAGATTCCCAAGACTTAACTGTTGTTTTTCTCTTTGAAATTGTGTATGTAATCTGCGAATGGCTATATGATCATATCCATTGGGATGCATCTCAAGAGTCGAAGATATATCATCTACAGGCTCCTTACTCAAGCCATCCCTAATGAATTTAATTTTGTCTTCGCGATTATCAGACACCATTCCTAAAGAACGACAACGAATATTGCAATTCCAGCGTGCACATTTGTAACAAACACCCATTTGCTTAACTCTACGTTTCTTTGCATAAGTGTTTCTTCCAAAACCAGACATATGTGAAATAAAACAGTCAGAAGACTCACCTGCCAATCAGACCCATGCTTCAATAATCCAACGAATGTCAGTTGGAATACCTTTGATCATCAGTAGTCTCATCTGTTCCAAGCGAGCTTTGTAAACTTTCATCAGAGACTTTTGAGGGAGAGAAGGAAATTGCTTGTGAAGATTTGCGAGGACTTCTTCCATCCTGAAATGAATTAACCTGCAAAAACTAAACACACAAAATGAAATCACACCAAATCACAATATATACACAAATTAATGGGTTGCCTCCCTGCTAGCGCTAAGTTTAATGTCGTCAGCTAGACTTGATTTCTTGAACGTTATGCAGGATCTGAAAGTGTGACACTTTCTTTTTGTCGCTCAAATGATTCTCCCTAGTAGTGCTTGACATGCTGACTGTTAACCTTGAGCGTTTCGTTGGTGTTGGGATCCAGTAACTCAACAGCTCCATATGGTAAAACCTGAGTGATCACAAATGGACCTGGCCACCTTGATTTCAACTTTCTAGGGAAAAGTTTTAACCTTGAATTGTATAACAACACATGCTGCCTTGGTTCCAATTGTCTGCGCACTATTTTTCGATCATGCCATTTCTTGGTCCTTTCTTTGTATAATCTGGCATTCTCATAAGCTTGTAGACCAAACTCCTCCAATTCGTTGAGTTGGTGAAGTCGTTTCTCTCGTGCAGCTTGTGGATCAAGATTCAACTTCTTCAGTGCCCAGTACGCCTTGTGTTCAAGTTCAACTGGCAGATGACATGCTTTCCCAAACACCATACGATATGGAGACATACCAATGGGTGTCTTGTAAGCTGTCCGATAGGCCCATAATGCGTCATCTAGTTTTGTTGACTAGTCCCTCCTTGTTGATCCAACAGTTATCTCCAAGATTTTTTTGATTTCTCTATTTGAAACTTCTGTTGGAAATGGTGATCAAGCACCATTCACTTTTTGTATGAATATTTGATATTTATGCAATATAATATTTATTTTATCATGGTTATTTATTTATTTATATGGTAAAACTCTTACTATTATTTATATA
Organism: Zanthoxylum bungeanum; assembly: GCA_019454045.1. Taxonomy (NCBI): domain Eukaryota; kingdom Viridiplantae; phylum Streptophyta; class Magnoliopsida; order Sapindales; family Rutaceae; genus Zanthoxylum; species Zanthoxylum bungeanum. The sequence continues at coordinate 251,957 of SKCR01038865.1, read as the reverse complement.
TTGTAAATCTAAGAGTTAGATTACTCTAAGACTTAGAGATTTCGAGTTACACTCGGAACCTTATATGAATTTAGTAAAGACCCGAGAGTTACAACATATGGTGATATAGTTGCAAGAGTTGCAAATGGTGTTGAGAAATATCACGCATTCTCTCGAACATAAATTATTCCTGGTCTAGATATATTGACATGGGTCGGTCATTATATTGGTAAGACTAGTGCATTGCCTATATATGTAATGGACATATGGTTTGTCTCAACAGACTGTAAGCTTAACGAAAGTTCGTATAGAAATGTAGATATTCATTAGTTGAATGAGTATTGAATTAACTCATAAAAGATTACTAATAGATATTCCATAAAACTGTCAATAGTTATCTTTTCGAGTTGAGTAGTTATTGTGGTCCTTTGACTTGAGACACCACGGTGGTCTTGTGAGTGATCCTCTGTTCCCCATACCATGCATGTCAGAGACCTTTCATGGTCTGGCCTCTGGATGACTGTTAGGTATAGACCGATGCTCACGAAGATCGGTGTATGTTAAGATGAGGATTCGTCAGTCCATATGGTTGGATTTTGTTTCCAGAATTTTTCAGAATATATTCCGGAAATCTTTTGGCCGAAAGTTCGTTGAAGAAATTGTTTCTTTAACATTATAAATAATATTCAAAAAGAGTTTTGCTATATTATTTGTTAATGGAATATAAGGATGAAAAGTTTCATATATTGAGTAGATAAGGTTTTGGCAGTAAATCTATAACCTTACTCAATTGGAGACGGAAATGACGAAGGGATTATACATTAGCGTTTTAACCTCGACTTGTATGGTTTGACGTGTCGTGTTGTTTTAGTCATGATTTGTAGGTGGGCAGACCTTCATGTATATATATACAAGTATATGAGATATATAAGTCTATATATAAGTAACAACCGAACGTGAGCCTAGAGAGTTCCATTATATTAAGTTTACTCGTTGAGCACTAGGGCGACCTCTCGTCAAATGTTGACAAAGTATTTTTGGGTTTTAGGATTAAATTGTTTAATCCGATAATTCATGAGATGAATTGAATTAATTAATTTTATATCAAGAGTTGATATAATTTTATTGTATAATAAATGTAAATTCGATTTACATTAAATTAGTAATTATTTTGTGAATTAATTTAGTTGTTAAATTAATATACAATATTAATTACTTAGCTTATACAATTAATTAATTAAAGTAAAATTGAATTATTTGGTTAAAGTAACTAAATGATTCATAAAGGTAACTTAGTTACTAATGTTGGTGAGATTAATTTTAACCTTGGTTAAGTTGCTTTTGGCAATATGTGGTGTAGGGAAAAAATTCCCTTGAATCATGGTTTGTTTATTAAAGGCTTGGGTTTGTTTTCTTAATTTTAATTAATGAAAAGAAAAACAAAACATTTTGATATATCTCTCACTCTGCTGTCTGCCGAAATGAGGATAAGAAAAATGGTTCTGACTCTGCCTCACCTCCACTCACTGCGGAAACCATGAACAAGAGAAATGAATTGTTTTTACTTGGTTTTGCTTCTTTGTTCACTGCCACTGCCGAGCATGAACAAGAAAAGATCAACACCCACCTTTTTGAATAGCCACTGCCGAGAGCCTTATAAAAGATAAGGGCTGAATTTTTCAGTTTTTGTTCTCTTAAATCAAGCAAAATCTCTCACCAAAGATCACCTAAATAAATTATCATGAGCATAGAATTAATCCTTAAGAGTTAGGGGTTGATTATTGTTCTTGAAGCTTTATTTTCCTAGGGTTTTAAGAGTTAAAATTTGGGAAAAGTTGGTTGCTACTCTTGAGTGATCAAACCACCTTTTGATCACCAAGATTTGTTCATTGAGTTGCTTAATTTGGTGGAATTTGGAGAAAGTTTAAAGCTTGGAAGATTTGGAAAAGCTTGAAGGAAGGATCAATTGACAAAGCTTGTTGGTACATTTAATTTGTCAATTTATTTGTTCAATTTGTTGATTAATTTAGTTGAGAAAAATTGTTGTGTAAGTGTTGGATAAATTGGTAGCATGTATGTGAGGATTTGAAGCATTCAAGTGTTGAAAAAATTAGTATATAGTTGATGTATTAATTTTTGTATGCTTAGAATAATTTTGTAAGTGTTGGAAAATTCTCTTGCATGCTTGGATTAATTTTTCAATTGTTGAAAATTAATATTTGTATGCTTCAATTATTTTCAAGTGTTGGAGATAATTTTTAGATGCTTAGTTTGATTTATCAAGAGTTGATAAATTAGTTAAAGTGCGTTGAAAATTTTTAATTGGCTTATGGTAATTTTAAATGCATGGAAAATAATTTTAGTGCATTAGGAAATTTTAAGTTGATAAAATTTTTAAACCCACTGTTAAGGCTGCCAAAAAAATATATATATATTTTATTCGCTCGGGATTTGATCTCGGGTGGGTTCCGCTGCGTTCAGCATTGCCGTTCCTCACACAACAACTTCAACCTGTCCATTTGACTGTGGATGATAAGCAGTGGCTACCTTGTGAGTAACTCCGTATTTGGATAGAAGTGCATCAAAGTATCTGTTGCAGAAATGTGAGCCACCATCACTGATAATTGCCCGATGTGTTCCGAACCGAGTGAAAATATTCTTTTTAAGGAATTCGATCACCACTTTTGAATCATTGGATGGTAGTGCAATTGCGTCAACCCATTTGGAGACGTAGTCTACTGCAACCATTATGTACAGGTTTTCGAATGATGGAACAAAGGGTCCCATAAAATCAATACCCCACACATCAAAAATTTCCACTTCCAAAATGTTTTGCAACGGTCCTTCATTTCTCCTGGAAATATTTCCCATTCTCTGGCACCTGTCACATTGAAGAGCAAAAAGATAAGCATCTTTAAAAAGAGTGGGTCAGAACAAACCTGATTGTAGGACTTTAGCTGCAGTTTTATTTTCGCTGAAGTGTCCTCCATATGGTGATGAATGACAATGTTGCAGAACACTGTTGACCTCCTCATGTGGAACACACCGTCTCAATAGTTGATCAGCATAACGTTTGAATAGGTACGGCTCATCCCAAACATAATGCTTGACTTCCTTGAAGAACTTCTTTCGTTGCTGAGTTGTCCATTCCAACGGCCATTTTCCTGATACAATGAAGTTGACATAGTCAGCATACCAAGAGACATCCTGCTGTTTCATGGCAAACAGCTGTTCATCTGGAAAATTTTCTTTGATTGACAATTATTTGCCAACTGTTTCTCCATTCTCAAGCCTCGATAGATGATCTGCCACTTGGTTTTATGTCCCTTTCCTGTCTCGAATTTCCATGTCAAATTCTTGCAGAAGAAGTATCCAACGGATCAATCTGGGTTTGGCATCTTTCTTCCTGATCAGATATTTGATTGCTGAATGATCTGTGTAGACCACCACTTTGGGACCCAACAGATAGGAGCAAATTTGTCAAAAGCGAACACAACTGCAAGCAATTCCTTTTTAGTGGTTGAGTAGTTGAGTTGAGCTTCATTCAAAGTTCTGCTGGAGTAGTAAATGATGTGGAAAATCTTTGCCTTGCGTTGTCCCAAAACTGCACCTACTGCAAAATCACTAGCATCACACATCGCTGTTGGATAATTATGACCCATAGCATCACTATTTGTATAGAACATGGTGTTGTTGTACAAATTAACTATGTGACAAAGGAAATTGCCCTTTTATCATTTGTGATTAGATTACCTGGATATATAAATGATAAAAGTCCTTATGATTAGTTCCAGATTAATAAGATATGAGACATTATTAATCCACAAAGGTTTAATCATTAAATATCTCTAGTCGTAGTATTATCGAGACTGGACATCGATAATGCGGAATAGACTAGTATTACACTTTGGCGTGTTATGGAAGCGTAACGATATAGTTCTCATATATTTGGGTATTGGATACTCATGCAAGTGTAATAGGAGGTTCTGTTTACCGATGGTACGGAAACAGCTTCGCTCTGGATAGACCCCTCGGAATCCCATTGGTAGTATGACTATGTGTCTATGGGAATCTGAATCAGGGTAGGTGTATTTGGTCTTAACCTGAGACTTGCGACAATCAATATACTTTGGTTTTGGTCGTCCGAGGCTTTAACAGGTTCTGTGTACGCCTCTTCTGGGTATACTTGGAATTGTAGTGTATTGGGTGTGATGTCAAGATGGAAGTATCACTTCAGTCATATGGAGTTGATGATCACGCAGAGATACAGAACTGGTACTCTAAGTGCTATAGCCATCGGGGAAGTATGACTAGGTCATGACTTTCCGATCATAAAGAGAGTAGTTGCTAGTGATCCGATATATGCTTCGTACGGGGCAGACACAACTCCAGCCTCAGGCCTTGCATGTGACATTCGATACTGGATCGCAATACGCAATACTACGTATATTACGCCTGACAAAGATCATGTATTCCGTAGAAGAATATCTCAGGAGAATTGGGTAGGCACAGTGCTTTGCTAGAAGACAACCATGTCTTGTAAATCGGTAAATACGTGGTACCGGGTACGCACGTGTTCGGATAGTCCGATGATCATATTTACTGCCAACATATCCATGTATCTCTTAGGTCGCATCCCAAAGATTCACCGATGATGTTTGACTCGAACAATATTAATCTGAGATTAATTAAGAGAGAGAATATTAATCTGGGATTAATTTAGAGAGAGAAAATTAATTTGGGATTAATTACGGCAAGAATTAATCTGGGATTAATTATCAGAGAAAGAATTAATCTGGGATTAATTGCGTCAAGAATTTATCTGGGATTAAATTCGTCGAGAGGAGAGAACGCGATTAATTTGGAATTAATCGGTAATATAAATTTAATAGTTAAATTAGATTTTACTATTTAATTTATTTAATTGAGCTAAATAATATATTAGATATATTAATTGAAATTGGATTTCAACGGGAAATTAAATTGGATTTTAATTTTAGCGAAAAAATTAATTTGGATTAATTCGCGAGCGATTTTCGTAATAATTTTACTGGGTATTATTATTTAATTAAATTGGATTTAATTATAACGCGACGGAAAATTCGTTTAATCGGATTAAACGAATCCGAGCCCAAAGTGTGTTGTGTAAGCCAACCAAATTTTGAATTACATGAGTGAGACCCATGACTTACATCAATTGTCAACAATTGATGTAAGTGATTGGCAATGTAATTAATTGGATTTGATTTATCCACACCTACCAAATACATAACACCATTAATGAATGAATTTTTGAAATTCTTTATCTCCACTTACCTTTGGCCGAGAGGCCATCAAGCTTCATTTTCTTTCTTTGGCCGAGAAGGCCATCAACCTCTGTTTTTGGAAAACAAAGGATATATAAGCCATTTGGCTTCTGAAAAGAAAAATGTGAATGGCCATTAAATCCTCTCTTTTCATTTTTTGCCTGGTGGTTCCTCCTTTTGCTTATGAAGATTAGGCCGAATGGCCTTCTCTTGTAGTAAGGCCGAATGGCCTGTAAAATGAGCAATAGCTTTCTGCTTTCTTGGAGAAGGCCGAAAGCAACAAAGAAGATAGGCCGAATGGCCTTGGCTCACCAAGCAGTGCCGATTGCTTTCCTCTCTATCAGACAAATTCATTTCTCCTTGGGAGATAACTTTGTTCCATTTGTTCTTGCTATCACATATGGGAGTCCAATGAAGGTGATAGGGATACTCACCCATGAGCTTGGAAGCTTCAACATCCATGAAAGTTTTGAACTCAAGCCGATCAATGTAAGTCCTCCGCAACTTATTTTTGATTTTATTCACACATGAATCACGCTTAGAGATCCCGTGGCATGTCTAGGACACTTACAATGGTATCAGAGCGAGATCTAAGCATGATTTAATTTCTAGGGTTTATAGAATTTATTTATGGATTTTTGCTTGGAGCTTGTAAATCCCTAAATTGGTTGTTTGGACATGGTTGGATGATGACGACTTGGAGTTATGCATGATTGATTTTGTGAAAAATGGATTAGATTAATTTTCCCTAAAATCTATACCTTGGCCGAATACACCCTAGGAATTGCTCGTGATAATTTTTTGAAAATTTAACAATTGGATATGTTAATTGCAAGAAATGAATATTAATTGTTAGTTTAATTGGATTGAAATCGGAATTGAATGATATTTCATGATGATTGCCGTGAATGGAGCATGTTAGGAAGAATTGATTTTGCTTTAATTTGTGTTGGACATAAATTAAAATGTTAAGCATGATTAATTAGTGTTTTGGAAATACTAGATTAATTAATTAATTGTGTTAATTACACTTTAATTGAATTAATATTTAATTTGGAATGATATATTAATTTAATTTGTTGTATTGGGCTAATGGGCTTGGTTGGGCCAATTTTAGTCTTGGATTATATTTGGGCCTAAACCATTTCCATAAAGTCCAAAATATAACTATTGGGTCTAATGGGCCAAAATTGATTATATGGCATAAGGTGATTCCTAATGGGCCTAGGCATTATGTGTTAGATCCATTTTGGCCGAAAGCCCAAACCTAAAGAATTAATTAAAAGTCCATTGGACTTTAATTAAATAGTATTGGATATTAATTGGGCCTTTGAGACCCATCAAGAATGGATTTGGAATCCAAGTCTTTAAGGCACATAAATAAGTGTAATTATTTAATTTGGAATTAAATATGAATTAGTATTGAATATAATTAAATTGGATTTAAAATTATAGTTCGATATAATTCAATAATACGTACTTTGAGTATTTATTCTTAAACGAGTTTGACTCGCGCAAATCAAATCGTTGTTTGAACATTGGATGGTCATTAATCAAAGATTAATTAATTGGATTAGATTGATTGAATAACATGCTTTGTGTGAATACTTGGATGTATGTTTGAATAATGTATATATCAGATGGATATTAGAAGGGTGATGACAATTTTGGAAATTATTGTAATAAATTTAGAATTTATTAAATTGGACCTGCGTGTCCAGCCTATTACCTCTTTTCTCATTGTATTTCTCTTCTCACCAATTCCCCTCAATGTAAATGAGGTTTCTTTAGAAGTATTATATAATTGGGTAGAAGTAGGAATACTGCTAGCGGGAGAGAGGAAATGGAGAGATTTGTTCTAGGAACAAATTGTTTTATATATCCATCCGCATATCATTATTAGTTTATTTATCGCACCTTATTATGCTTTTAGAATGCATCCTTAAGGGTGTATGATGAGACCTAATCAAAGATAATAAATTGGTTGCCAATTTACGCGAAAAACCCTCAACAAATATTAAACGTTTTCCTTCCATTGAGTGATTCATTCTCAAGATCCAAGATTGGCACTGGTTTGTTGGTCAAAGTCAAGACCTTTGTCCATCGCGGATGTGTTTGAATCATGAAGGCTTTGTTCCATATCGCATGTCTTGTCCAAGTTGTGATTTGTTGGCCAAAGTCAAGATCATTTTTTGTCCATCGACATCGATTACGAAGCTTTCCAAAGTCAATGGGTCCTGCTTAACTGGAATCATTAAGCTTGTTGTGCCAAAGCCAAGGCTTAGTTGATTCAGAGGAAAATGTTAGGAAAATATATTGGATATATTGGCATATATATTGTATATATGTTTCAGACTTGGAGGTCCACCTACCGGATCTAGGAATTGGATGAGATTCAATTGATCTTAGAGATCTACCTAGTTAAATATCATACAGCTTGTTGGCCAAAGTCAAGGTTGTGTGTTATTTAACGGGATCCTAGCCCACTAGGAAACTAGGTTTCCCGAATACTCCACAGAGGGTTAGAGGCTCACCGAAAAATAGTGGGAGGCAAGTATTAAATTTGCAATTTCGTTTAAATATTTGCCAATATGCGCTCATTTCATTTTCCGTCATTAAATATATTAGTTGGACTAATATTCAATTGTTGTTTTAATTAAACAGTTGGACTGTATTCAAACTACTTCATTTGTAGTTGGTTATATAATTGGATTATAGTAATTAATACATTTGAATGTAACCAATTAATTATAGTTGATTATATAGTTAGACTATAGTAATCATTATATTTAATTGTACCTGAAATCGTTGATTAGATAGTTGGACTATAGCAATCAAGAAGACTGAAAGATTAGCGTCAAAGGACATAATCCTAGGGAAAATATATTTAACGGCCTTAATTTTTAGATTGGGAATAGAACTTCAGGATAGTCCTGGAAGCTGAGAAGTTATTCTATTTGATAGAGAAACCTCTCAAGCATGAGCCCGGAGTTGAGTAAATAGTAGAGCATGAGCTTAGGAAGACTCATTGTGATGATAACTTTAATGCTCAATCTGTTATGCACAGCTAGAGCTTCTTAAAAGAACATATCCCAAATTGTCTGCCTAATCCGTGGCAAACGGGGTCACTAGAAGTGTGACTGCCTTATGGAAAAGGTAGACATGAAGAAAGTTAAGGCAGGACAAGGCTCCGGCTTCAAGAATATTGTTATAAACATGTTCACTACTGGTTTTAAAATTGGATCTTTGATACTAGATGTGGTACATGAATATATGTACTGATGTGCAGGATCTGCTGATAAGTAGAAGACTGGCTTCAGATGAGATCGACCTACAAGTCGGAAACAGGACGAGAGTCGCTGTTTTGGCCGTAGAAACCTAAGTTTTGGAACTGTCCTTTGGGCATGTACTTAAATTAAGAGATTGTTATAATGTATCTAGTTTGACTAGAAACATTATCTCTATATCTAGTTTAACCCGTTGCGGGTATACCTTTATATTTTAGAACACTAAGTGTTTTGTTTATAAAGATGATATTGAGATAAACACATTAGATGTGAATAACAGTATTTATATTTAGAATATAAATTAATCTCATACATATAACATGACAAACAAGTAGCTTAAACTAAATTAATCAGATGAGACTTATTTATGGCATTGTCGTCTAGGACGCATTACAAGACTCGTATATCCACACTTTCAAAGAGTGGATACTAGGACAAATTTGATCCTAATTCAAATGATGTCTACGAATCTAGTTTATTAGGCAAAGTGCCTAAAACACATTTTACTTGGTAAAAGTGCAAGTGCCACCGATCTATTAGCCCTCGTTCATAGTGACGTAAGTGGGCCCATGTCTAGCTAGGCTAGAGGTGGATATGAATACTTCGTAACCTTTACGGATGTGGCATCGCGTTATGGTTATGTGTATCTTATGAAACACAAGTCACAAAACTTTTGAGTAATTCAAAGAGTTTTGACACGAAGTAAGAAAATAGACCGGTAAAAGTATTAGAACATTGCGGTTAGACCATGATGGACAATTCTTAAACATATGAGTCGCTCTAAGCTACCAATTTCCTTCTGTGGATACCTATTAAACAGTGCAATACTTATTTTGAATAAGGTTTCGTAAAAATATGTTCGACAGACTTTATATTAGATATGGACAGGAAAGAAATTGAGTTTCTCATTCCAGAAGATTTGGGAATGCGGGGCATATGTTTGGATGGTACCAAAATAGAACCCAAATCGGATAAGTGCCTATTTGTAGGTTGTCCTAGGGAAACCAAAGTATAGTACTTGTACAACTCACAAGAGAATAATGTAATTATTGCTCTCTATGCGGTTTTCCTAATTGGCATTCCTATATGCAGTGGTAAGTGGGAGGAAAGTGAAACTCGATGAAAATCAGAGTAATACTGTCCCAGACACTAAGTCCTCACGGAACACCAACAGTTCATCAAGGATGAATTTGTACCACAATTTTCTAATACACAAGAATCGACTACGTATAAGGAAGTGATACAAGGTATCGACTCATTTTATGGCAAAGTGCCATGAAGTCCAAAATGGATTCCATGTATACCAACCAAGTTTGGACACTGGTTGATGTACCAGAAGGCATTGTGCTTATTGGTACTATATGAGTCTTCAAGGAAGACATACATGGATGGCAACATAAAAATGTACACAGCTAGGCTTGTACAGAAATGGTATCGTCAAAGACATAGTGTCGACTAAGAAGAAAATTTTTCAACTGTTACCATGATTAAATCCATTTGGATAATGCTTGCTAATACTGCATATTTCATTTATGAAATATGACAGGTGGTTGCCAAAACCGCTTTCCTTAACGGAAACCTTTTGGAGGATGTATGCAACATCCTGACGGTTTTGTCATGCCAAAACATGCAAACAAGGTTTGCAAGATAAATCAATACATTTATTGATTGAAGCAAGCATTGAGTTCTTGGAATCAACGTTTTGATGTAATCATAATGGTGTATGAATTAATTTAAAACGAAGATGATTCTTGTGTACATAAGAAGGTTAGTGGGAGCGCACTGACAATGAATGTCCTATAAGTTTATGATGTATTGCCTCTCGGCAATAACATTCCTAGGCTAAAATCGGTGAAAGCTTGGCTTTCATGAAAAATACTCCATAGAATATCTGGGAGAAACAGGCTTTATTCTAGGAATAAAGATATACTGGGATATATCCAGAAAGCTGCTGACACTCTCTCAATGTTTGTACATTTTGATATGTACATGACCTGATGTCTCATATGCTTTGAGCACACGTAGACACAATCAGGCCAATCCAGATGAAGGTCATTGGATTGATGTTAAGAACATCCTTAAGTATCTTAGACGAACTAATGATACTTTCTTAAGTTTTGGAGATTGAGAACTTGAGGTGACTGGGTTCAGCGCTGTAAGTTTCCAAACCGATAAAAATGACCGTAAGTCGCAATAAGGGTACGTATATAGTTTGAATAACAAAACAGTGAGATGGAAATCTTCCAAGCAAGATATTGTTGCCGAATAAATAACAAAAGCAGAACATTACTGCAGCTGATGCAGCAATAGAAACATTTTGGATCTAAATAATACTAATTGGATTAGGAGTAGTTCTGTTAGCAGCTGAACTAGGCTACAGCAAAGGCTAAAGAACCGCGGTCTCACCAATGATCCAAGTATGTACTTCAACTAATTCATCTGATTCGTTCGATCACACATCGTGGCGATGTGATGATCGAATAAATCACATCAGATGATAATCTTGCAAATCCGCTGACGAAAGCTGTTTCTCAGCAGAAGTTTGAGCGACCCGTGCATAGTTCAGGTGTTGGACGCTTGAGTGATTGGCTATAGGCCAAGTGGGAGATTGTTGGATAATTATGACCCATAGCATCACTATTTGTACAGAACATGGTGTTATTGTACAAATTAACTATGTGACAAAGGAAATTTCTTTTTTATCATTTGTGATTAGATTACCTGGATATATAAATGATAAAAGTCCTTATGATTAGTTCCGGATTAATAAGATATGAGACATTATTAATCCACAAAGGTTTAATCATTAAATATCCGTAGTCATAGTATTATCGAGACTGGACATCGACAATGCGGAATAGACTAGTATTACACTTGTGCGTGTTATGGAAGCGTAACTGCATAATTCTCATATATTTGGGTATTGGATACTCATGCAAGTGTAATACGAGGTTCTGTTTACCGATGGTACGGAAACAGCTTCGCACTGGATAGACCCCTCGGAATCCCATTGGTAGTATGACTATGTCTCTATGGGAATCCGAATCAGGGTAGGTGTATTTGGTCTTAACCTGAGACTTGCGACAATCAATATACTTTGGTTTTGGTCGTTCGGGGCTTTAACAGGTTCTGTGTACGCCTCTTCTGGGAATACTTGAATTGTACTGTATTGGGTGTGATGTCAAGATGGAAGTATCACTTCAGTCATATGGAGATGATGATCACGCAGGGATACAGAACTGGTACTCTAATTGCTATAGCCATCGGGGAAGTATGACTTGGTCATGACTTTCCGATCATAAAGAGACTAGTTGCTAGTGATCCGATATATGCTTCGTACGAGGTAGACACAAATCCAGCCCCATGCCTTGCATGTGACATCGATACTGGATCGCAATACGCAATACTACGTATACTACGCCTGACAAAGATCATGTATTCCGTAGAAGAATATTTCTGGAGAATTGGGTAGGCACGGTGCTTTGCTAGAAGCCAACCATGTCTTGTAAATCGGTAAATACGTGGTACCGGGTACGCACGTGTTCGGATAGTCCGATGATCGTATTTACTGCCAACATATCCAATGATCTCTTGGGTCGCATCCCAAAGATTCACCGATGATGTTTGACTCGAACAATTTTAATCTGGGATTAATTAAGAGTGAATATTAATCTGGGATTAATTTAGAGAGAGAAAATTAATCTGGTATTAATTACGGCAAGAATTAATCTGGGATTAATTATCAGAGAAAGAATTAATCTGAGATTAATTGCGTCGAGAATTTATCTGGGATTAAATTCGTCTAGAGGAGAGAACGCGATTAATTTGGAATTAATCGGTAAAATAAATTTAATAGTTAAATTAGATTTTACTATTTAATTTATTTAATTGGGCTAAATAATATATTAGATATATTAATTGAAATTTGATTTCAATGGGAAATTAAATTGGATTTTAATTTTAGCGAACGAATTAATTTGGAATTAATTCGCGAGCGATTTTCGTAATAATTTTACTGGGTATTATTTTTTAATTAAATTGGATTTAATTATAACGCGACGGAAAATTCATGTAATCGGATTAAACGAATCTGAGACCAAAGTGTGTTGTGTAAGCCAACCAAATTTTGAATTACATGGGTAGGACCCATGACTTACATCAATTGTCAACAATTGATGTAAGTGATTGGCAATGTAATTAATTTGATTTGATATATCCACACCTACCAAATATATAACACAATTAATAAATGAATTTTGAAATTCTTTATCCCCACCACCTTTGGCCGAAAGGCCATCAAGCTTCATTTTCTTTCTTTGGCCGAGAAGGCCATCAACCTCTGTTTTTGGAAAACAAAGAATATATAAGCCATTTGGCTTCTGAAAAGAAAAATGTGAATGGCCATTAAATCCTCTCTTTTCAATTTTTTTCCAGGTGTCCATTATCTTCCTCCTTTTGCTTATGAAGATTAGGCCGAATGGCCTTTCTCTTGCAGTAAGGCCGAATGGCCTGTAAAATGAGCAATAGCTTTATGTTTTCTTGGAGAAGGCCGAAAGCAACAAAGAAGATAGGCCGAATGGCCTTGGCTCACCAAGCAGTGCCGATTGCTTCCCTCTCTCTCGGACAAATTCATTTCTCCTTGGGAGATAAATTTTTTTTCATTTGTTCTTGCTAGCACATATGAGAGTCCAATGAAGGTGATATGGATACTCACCCATGAGCTTGGAAGCTTCAACTTCCATGAAAGTTTTTAACTTAAGCCGATCAATGTAAGTCCTCCGCAACTTATTTTTGATTTTATTCACACATGAATAACACTTAGAGATCCCGTGGCATGTCTATGTTGGAGATTATCTAGGTCCAAAGGATCATAAATCAAACATTAACATGTGTGAATACATTCGAGGAAGTCGCGGAATACTTACATCGATCGGTTGAGCGACGCGGAGGCAACAAAAATGAAATTCTGCCCTCTGTTTTGGCGTCAGTCCACTGTCACAGTTCATGGAAATTTTCGACCATTGTTGCTCAAGAATCCAAGCTCCAAGCTTCGTCAAATGGTTCCCGGCTCATGGGTGGACTTCCCTATCACCTTCGCATGGTTCCCGACGGTTGCAACCTTATATAGAGAACCAGTTCTGTATCTCTGCGCGATCATCAACTCCATATGACTGGAGTGACACTTTCGTCTTGACATCACACCCAACACACTACGATTCTCAATATACCCAGTATTGGCGTACACAGAACCGGTTACAGCCCTGGACGACCTCAACCAAAGTATATTGATTGTCGCAAGTATTAGCGGTGCAAGTCTCAGGTTAAGACCAAATACACCTACCCTGAATTTGGATTTCCATAGACACATAGTCATACTACCAATGGAATTCCGAGGGGTCTTATCCAGAGTGAAGCTGTTTCCCGTACCATCGGTGAAACACAACCTCCTATTACACTTGCATAAGTATCATAGACCCAAATATATGAGAACTATGCCGTTGTGCCCTCACAACGCGCCCAAGTGTAATACTAGTCTTTTACGCATTCTTCGATGTCCAATCTCGATAATGCTCTGACTAGGGATATTTAATGATTTATCCTACGTGGACTGATACTGTCTCATATCATTCTCCATCCAGGAACAAATCACAAGGACCTCTCATCATTTATACATCTAGGTGATCCAATCACAAATGATAAGAGTGCAGTCTCCTTTGTCACATAGTTAATTTGTACAACAACACCGTGATCTGTATAAATAGTGACGCTATGGGTCATAATTGTCCAACAATCTCCCACTTGGCCAATAGCCAGTCACTCGAGTGCTTGACACCCGAACTATGTATGGTTGGCTCAAACTGCTGAGAAATGCTTTCGTCAGCGGATTTGCATGATTATCGTCTGATGCGATTTATACGATCATCATATCGCCACGATGTATGATCCGAACGAATCAGATGAATTATCGAAGTATGTATCTGGATCGTTGATGAGACCATTAATTCTTTAGCCTGTGCTTAAGCCTAGCTCAGCTGCTAACAGAATTATATCTAATCTAATTAGATTTATTATCGACCCAGAAGGCTTCTATTGCCGCCTCAGCTGCAGTAATAACCCGCATTTGTTGTTCATACGGTAACAATATCTTGCTTGGAAGATTTCCAGCTCACTGTTCCGTTATTCAAACTGTATAGTACCGTTTGTGACTTTTAGTCGTTTTATCGGTTTAGGAAACTTGCTACAGTGATCCCAGTCACTTCAAGTTCTCCATCTCCATAGTTTAAGACAACATCCTTAGATCTCTAAGATACTAACAGATGTTCTTAACATCAATCCAGTGACTATCACTTGGATTGGCCTGATTGTGAATCCATATGCTCAAAGCGTATGAGACACCATGTCATGTATATTTTTCAATGTACGAATTCTCGGGGAGTTTTATTGAAAGCCAAGCTTTCGCCGATTATTTTATAGGAATTTCATTTCCAAGAAATGACATATGTTATCATTATTTATAGGACATTTATTGTCAGTGCGCTCCCATTAACCCTCTTAAATACACAAGAATCCTTTTCGTTTTGAATTAAATCATAAACTATTATGATTACATCAAAACGACAATTCCAAGAACCTGTGCTTGCATCAATCCAATCATGGATCGATTAACCTGCAAAGCTTGTTTGCTAGTTTTGTACTACAAAACCGACAGGATGTTGTAAACATCCTACAAAAGGTTTCCTTTTCAGGAAAGCGATTTTCCCGTTAAGCTGTCATATTTCATAAATGAAACATGCAGCATTAGCAAGCATTATCCAAATGGATTTACTGTGGCAACAGGTAAAATGTTGAATCGTAATCAACACAATGTTGATAATGATACCTTTCCACTAAAAGCCTAGCTTTTTATGTTGGTATGTTGCCATCCATGTATGTCTTCCTTGAAGACTTATAGTACCAATAGGCACAATGCCTTGCGGTAATCAACTAGTATCCAAACTTGTTGATATACATGGAATCCATTTCGGACTCATGACACTTTTTCATAATAGGGAGTCGATACCTTGTATCACTTCCTCATACATAGTCAGTTGGTATTCCTCAATAAGATAGACATCTTTATGAGGTGTGATCAGAAACTCATACCCCAGGTTGTTTTCTGACTCTCTCCGACATACGTGGTTCTTGTGTATACAAAGATTACTGGTATAGTTTCATCCTTGATGAACTATTTGTGTTCCATTAAGGATTCGGTGCCTGTAATAGTATCACTCCGATTTTCATCGAGTTATACTATCCTCCCACTTACCACTGTATATCGGTATTCCTCTTAGGAAAACCGCATGGTGAGCAACAATCTAATTGTTCTCTTGTGAGTTGTATAAGTACTATACTTTGGTATCCCTAGGATAGCCTACAATTGGCACTTATCCAATTTGGGTTTTAGTTTGGTATCATCCAAACATATGCCCAGCATACCCAAATTATCAGGAATGAGAAACCCGGTTTCTTTCCCGTTCATATCTAATATGAAATCTGTCTAACAGATTTTAATGGAACCTTATTCTAAATAAGTTCTTGCACTGTTTAAAGCTTATCTGTTGAAGGAAATGGTAGCTCAGAGCGACTCATGATTAGCCTTATCATGTCTAATATAATTCGGTTTATCTCAGTTCGGACACACCGTCTGGATGACGTGTTCCGGGAGGAGTCCTCATTGAAAGAATACTATACTCTTTCAAGTATATTAGAAACTTATTGCTTAAGTATTTTCCATTACGGTCTTACCGTGACGGTTTTATACTTTAGCCGATCTGTTTGTCTATTTCGTGTCGAAACTTTAAAAGTTTCCGATTTGTGTTTCAAAAGAGACACATAACCATAACGCGATGCCATATCCGTAAAGGTCACGAAATATTCATATCCACATCTAGCCTAGCTAGACATTGGCTCAATTTCTTCACTATGAACTAGGGCTAACAGATCGGTGGCATTTACACTTTTACCAAGTAAATAGTGTTATAGGCACGTTGCCCAATCAACTAGATTCGTAGACTTTATTTGATTAGAATCAAATTAGTCCTAGTACCCACTCTTCAAAAGTGTGGATATACGAGTCTTGTTTGATTGTGTCCCAGACATCAATGCCACAATTAAGTTTCAACTGATCAAATCAGTTTGAGCTATTTCTTTGTCATTATATATATTTGAGATGTATTTATATTCAAAATTTAAATTCTGTTATTCACATCTAATGTGTTTATCTCAATGTCATCTTTATATAATAAAACACTTTAGTGTTCTAAAATATAAAGGTTTACCCGCAGCGGGTTAAACACTGATATAGAGATAACGTATCTAGTTAAACTAGTTACATTATAACAGTTTCCTAATTTAGGTACACACTCGAAGGTAGTTCCTAAACTTAGGTATCTACGGTTGAAACAGCGACTTTCGTCTCGTTTCCAATTCGCAGATTAATCTCAACTGAAGTCAGTATCCTGCTCAAAGCAGATTTGAACATCAATACATATATTTTATGTACCACACTAAATATTTAAAATCTAATTTTAATACTAGTAGTGAACATAATGTGACAAACATTTTTGAAGTCAAAGCCTTGCTCGTTCTTCAATTCCTTCATGTCTGCTTTGTGCAAACGGCAGTCACGCTTTCGCGATTCCGTTTGCCACTTTAGGCAGACATTTTGGGATATGTCCTTTTATCTTCCCAGAAGATTATAATGATTTTGCCTTTGCCCTTTTCCACATTCCAGAAGCCTTTGGCCAGGCCTTGGCCTTCTAGAAAATCGAAGTAAGGTGCGCCTTGCGCTACTTGCCTTATTGCAAACTTTGACTTTGTCTCCTTGAGAATAGTCTTTAACTCTCCAAGAGTTATTTATTGCAATTTAAGTTATCATTACATGTATCTTCTAAAGATTATGCTCGACTATTTGCTTAATCCGGGCTTTAGGCCTAATATGTTATTTTATCAAATAAAGTAACTTATTATTTTCCAGGACCATCCTGAAATTTTATTCCCAATTTGAAAATTAAACCATTTAAATACATTTTCCCTAGGATTATGTTTTAAATGTCAATCTTTCATTTTTATCTTGATTTTAATAGTCCAACTATTTAATCAACGATTTGTGGTGCTATATATTATAATGATTATTATAGTCCAACTATACAATCAAATATAATTTAAATCAATTAACCTCAATTATATTGATTACTATAGTCCAACTATAAAATCAACTATTAATTGAAATTAATTAATTCAAATATATTGATTACTATAATCCAATTATATAATCAACTATAATACAGTCCAACTGTTAATTAAAACAACAATTAAATATTAGTCCAACTAACATTTAATTGACGAATGATATTTGAATGAGCGCGTATGGAAGTAATAATTAAACAAATATTGCAAATTCAATTCTTACCTCCCACTATTTTTCGGCGAGCCTCTAACCCTCTGTCGAGTACTCGGGAAACCGTGTTCCTAGTGGGCTAGGATCCCGTTAAATATCACATAATCTTGACTTTGGCCAACAAATTGTATGATAATTAACTAGGTAGATCTCTAAGATCGATTGGATCCAATCCAATTCCTAGAACCGGTAGGGGGACATCCAAGTCCGAAACATAAATCTTATATATGCCAATACATCCAATGTATTACCTAACCATTTTCCTCTGAACCAACTAAGCCTTGGCTTTGGCACAACAAACTTAGTGATCCCAGTCAAGCGCGACCTATTGACCATGGAAAGCTTCGTAATCAATGTCGATGGACAAGAAGTGGTCTTGACTTGGCCAACAAACCACAACTTGGACAAGACACTGATATGGAACAAAGCCTTCGTGATTCAAACACATCCTCGACAGACAAAGGCCTTGACTTTGGCCAACAAACCAATGCCGTCTTAGATCTTGAGTGAGAATCACTCAATGGAAGGAAAAACGCTTAATATTTGCGAGGGTTTTTCGAGTACTAATTGGCAACCAATTTATTATATTTGTTAAGGTCTCATCATCATACACCCTTAAACATGCATTCTAAACACATAATAAAGCGCATATGAAAAATAATAATTATATGCGGATGGATACTTTACACATTGATCCTAGATCAAATCTCTCCATTTCTCTCTCCCGCTAGCACATGTATTTGCTTCTACCTGTTACACTACACTTCTAAAGAAACCTCATTTACATTGAGGGGAATAGGTGAGAAGAGAATACAAAGAATATGGAGGTATAAGGCTGGACACGCAGGTCCAATTAATAAATTCCAAATTTATTACAATAATTTCTAAAATTGCCCCACCCATCTAATATCCATCCGATATACATTATTCATCAATCACAACCATGTATTCACACAAGCATGTTCTCAATCAATCTAATCAAATTAATTAATCTGATAATTAGTGATCATCCAATGTTCAAACAACGATTTGATTTTGCTCGAGCCAAACTCGTTTTACGAATAAGTACTTAAAGTACGAATTCTTGAATTAAATTAAACTACATAATTAAATCCAATTTAATATGCATTTAATACTAATCCACTATTTAATTCCAAATTAAATATTACACTTTATTAATAAACATTTTACGACTTAAATTCCAAATTTAATCGTTACGGGTCTCAAAGCCCGATTAACGTCCAACGTCAATTTAATTAAAGTCCAATGGGCTTTTAATTAATTCCTTAAGGCGTGGACTTTTGGTCAACTCGGGTCAAACCGAATAACCAAAATCCAATCCGGGAGTTACCCCATAAGCTTAGAAATCAATCTTGGCCCATTAGGCCCAATTAAACTTTAAAGGTCCATTAGTCACATTTGGGCTTTATGGAAGCGGTTTTGGGCCCAATTGGATCCAATCCAATTTTCCTTAACCCAACTTTGTACAACAAAGCCCAATAAGCCCATTTACAACATTTCAAGCCCAATTTCCAAAATTAGCCCAATTAAATAAATTACTAAAATACAATTTTACAATTTAATTAATCAAAGTGCATTAACATAATTAATCACCCAAATCATTATTTCCAAAACACAAATTAGGCTAATTAATCATGCTCATATACATCAATTAGTGTCTAACACAAATTAACAAAAAATCAAACCCAATTACATGCTCTTATACTCTCGGCAATTTGGGGATTTTACGTCCGATTCGAATTCAATCCAATTAATTCCATAATCGACATTAAATCATATTCCCGAATGATTTCTAACACATCCAATTGTCAAAAATCAAAAATCACCAAGACATTTTAGGGCTCTATCCATTCGGCCATGACCAAAATATTGGGGAAATTTGTTCCAAACACAATTTCAATAAATTGATCCAATCAATCCTTAATTCAAACACATTTAAGCATACTAATCCATCCAATTTCATTAATCATGCTCAAAATCAAGTTTGCCCAATTTTAAGCCCTAAATTATTTTCATGCTTTTAACCTGGCTCTTGATACCATTGTTGGAGATTATCTAGGTCCCAAGGATCATAAATCAAGCATGAACATGTGTGAATACATTCGAGGAAGTCGCGGAATACTTACATCGATCGGTTGAGCGACGCGGAGGCAACAAAAATGAAATTATGCCCTCTGTTTTGGCGTCAGTCCACTGTCACAGTTCATGGAAATTTTCGGCCATTGTTGCTCAAGAATCCAAGCTCCAAGCTTCGTCAAATGGTTCCCGGCTCATGGGTGGACTTCCCTATCACCTTCGCATGATCCCGGAGTGTGCTAGCACTCTCGATTTTGCCACAAAATCACACTTGCTTCCCTTCTAATTTCGGTTCTGCCCAGCAGAAAAATGAAACCAGAAAATACCCAAGAGGGGCGTGAGAGATGAGAGGAAGAAGAGAGAAGAGTTTTGGCTCCAAAATAAAAAAGGAGAGAGATCGATTTGGTTGAGGGATTTTGTGTATCTAATACATAAATCTAATTTCCAAAATTAATTAATTGATTTTGCTTTTCCCAAAAGGTCAAGGCAATTAATTCCAACCACCAACATCAATCAATCAATCAAATCAAGTGACAAGTTGTCACATCACTCAAAGTGACTAATGATTTGACGCTTGATGCGACTAGCGATTTGACGCTTGATTTGACTTGCGTGCCGCACTCGAATTCGAAATACGAATGCGCTCGCAAATAATCTCGGGCTCGGGTTCGCTAATTCCAAATTAACGAATTTTTCGTTGCGACGTAATCAAATGATTACGCCTAGCGAAATCACTATTCACATTGCTAACGAATTAATTCTAAATTAATTCGTTCGCCCGAATTAAAATCTAATTTCAATTCCGCGTCGAAATCCAATTTCGTTTAATATATCAAATATATTAATTATCGATTAATTCCAAATTAATCGTTCTCTCTCAGTAAATGATATTTTATCCACATAAAATATCTCCGCAATTAATCCTAGATTAATTTTAGCTCTCATCTTATTAATCCCAGATTAATTAAAGTGTGAGTCATACGTCATCGGTGAATCTTTGGGAAGCGACCAATGAGATCCCCGGATATATTGGCAGTAAATTCGGTCGTCAGACTATCCGAACACGTAAGTACCTCGTACTACGTTTATACCGAATAACAAGACAAGGTTGGCTTATAGCAAAGCGCCATGCCTCCCCAATTCTCCGGAAATATCCTTACAGGAATAAAGGATCTGTATCAGGCGTAGTATACGTAGTATTGCGTATTTCTGTCCAGTATCAGATGATCACATGCAAGGCCTGTGGCTGGTACAGTGTCTGCCCCGTACGAAGCATATATTGGATTACAAACAACTAGTCTCTTTAATATCGAATAATCATGACCAAGTCATATTATCCCGACGGTTGCAACCTTATATAGAGAACCAGTTCTGTATACCTGCGCGATCATCAACTCCATATGACTGGAGTGACACTTGCGTCTTGACATCACACCCACACACTACGATTCTCAATATACCCAATATTGGCGTACACAGAATCGGTTAAAGCCCTGGATGACCTCAACCAAAGTATATTGATTGTCGCAAGTATTAGCGGTGCAAGTCTCAGGTTAAGACCAAATACACCTACCCTGATTTCGGATTTCCATAGACACATAGTCATACTACCAATGGAATTTCGTGGGGTCTTATCCAGAGCGAAGCTTTTCCCGTACCATCGGTGAAACACAACCTCCTATTACACTTGCATGAGTATCATATACCCAAATATATGAGAACTATGCCGTTGTGCCCTCACAATGCACACAAATGTAATACTAGTCTTTTACGCATTTATCGATGTCCAATCTCGAAAATGCTCTGACTAGGGATATTTAATGATTTATCCTACATGGACTGATAATGTCTCATATCATTCTCCGTCCAGGAACAAATCACAAGGACCTCTCATTATTTATACATCTAGGTGATCCAATCACAAATGATAAGAGTGCAATCTCCTTTGTCACATAGTTAATTTGTACAACAACACCGTGATCTGTACAAATAGTGACGCTATGGGTCATAATTGTCCAACAGTCTAGGACACTTACAATCACTTCAAATGGAAGGGTCCAGTCTGGTGCTACTATGATGGGGGCAGGAATCAGCTTCTGTTTTAAGATCTCAAAAGCTTCATGGCATTCTTTGGTGAAGTTGAAAGGCACATCTTTCTCCAGAATATTGCACAGAGGTTTAGCAATCTTGGAAATGTCTTTGATAAATCTCCTGTAAAAACCAGCATGTCCAAGAAAGCTCCGAATCCTTTGACAGATGTTGGTGGAGGTAGTTTTTCAATTGTTTCAATCTTTGCTTTGTCTACCTCGATTCCTTTTTGAGAGATCCAATGTCCAAGGACAATGACTTCCTGCACCATGAAGTGGCATTTCGCCCAGTTGAGTACCAGGTTAGTATCTTCACATCTTTGTAACACTTGTTCCAAATTTTGAAAATAGTGGTCAAAATAGTCTCCAAACATAGAAAAATCATCCATGAATACCTCCATACTCTGCTCCAGCATGTCTGACAAGATGGCCATCATGTAACGCTGAAAAGTGGCAGGGGCATTACATAATCCAAATGGCATCATGCGGAAAGCAAAAGTACCATACAGACATGTAAAAAAGGTTTTCTCCTGATCTTTGGGGCGATAGCAATCTGATTGTACCCTGAATATCCGTCCAGAAAGCAATAGAACTCATGTCCCGCCAGTCTGTCTAGCATCTGGTCAATGAATGGCAGCGGAAAATGGTTCTTCCTCGTGGCTTTGTTCAGCTTCTGGTAGTCCATGCATACTCTCCATCTAGTCACTGTTCTTGTTGGAATCAGCTCGTTCTTTTCATTGGTGACAATAGTAATTCCTCAATTCTTCGGTACACACTGCATAGAACTCACCCAAGTGCTATCTGAGATGGGGTATATGATGCCAGCATCCAACCATTTGATGATTTATTTCTTTACGACCTCCTTAATGATTGGATTGAGTCTCCGTTGATGCTCCACTGTGGGTTTGTACTCATCGTTCATCAGAATCTTGTGCATGCAAAATGATGGACTAATGCCTCGAATGTCTGCTATAGTCCAGTCAATGGCTCTCTTGTATTCTCGTAATACTCTTAATAACTTTTCTTCCTACTCCAATGTTAGCGAAGAAGAAATAATAACAGGTAATTCAGAAGTGTTTCCAAGAAATGCATACCTGAGATGGCTCAGAAGTAACTTCAGCTCCAACTGTGGTGGTTCTTCAATCGAAGGCTTGATTCGATCTTTCTTTGGCAGTTCCAGGCTTTCCACTTGTGGTGTCGATTTGAATTGGAATGGTTTGTCAAGGTAGTTGATACATTCCGGGATTTCAGCATCTAGCTCACTGTCAGTCATGTGTGTGATGCAAGCTTCAAGTTTTTCCATGGGAGTTGTTTCAGTATCCTGAACGATATTATCAACAACATCAACTCTGAAACATTCTTCTTCCTTTTCCTCGCTCAGGAATTTCATGGCTTTGAAAACATTAAAGGTAACTTATTGGTCCTGCACTTTCATGGTCAGTTCTCCTTTTTGCACATCAATTACAGTTTTACATGTAGCCAAGAATGGTCCCCTAAGAATGATAGGTACTTCTTTGTCTTCTTCCATGTCAAGGATGATGAAATCTGCTGGGAGAATCAGTTTATCGACTTTGACCAGCACATCTTCAACAAAACCTCGTGGAAATGCGAGTGTTCGATCAGCAAGTTGCAACGAGACTGAGGAAGGCATTGCTTCTCCAATTTACAGTTTCCTGTAAATAAAAAAAGGCATCAAGTTAACACTAGCACTTAAATCACATAAAGCCTTACCGATGTAATGTTCTCCAATGGAGCATGGGATAGTAAAACTGCCAGGATCTTTCAACTTCGGGGGAAGTTTCCTTTGAATGATGGCACTGCATTCTTCTGTCAATACTACTGTCTCGTAATCTCCCAATCTCTGTTTTCATGAAAGAATATATTTCATGAATTTGACATAGCTGGGCATTTCTTCCAAGGCTTCTGCAAATGGGATGTTGATGTGCAGCCTTTTGAAAACCTCCAAGAAACGAGCAAACTGCTTGTCCAGTTTGTTTTTCTGAAGACGCTGAGGAAAAGATGGAGGTGAATTGATATGATCTTTATCTTTTTCCTTTGTTTCTTTTTCCTCCATCTGTGGAACTGCATCTTTTGGAACTTCTTCAATTGTTGCCTTGATTCCAACATCTTTGTTGATTTCAGTGCCGCTTTTCAAGATGATGGCTTGACATTGCTCCTTCCCTATGTTCCTTGGATTTGTTTCTGTGTTGCTGGGAAGATTTCATGGCGGTCTGTAACTCTGAGCATTGGCCAGTTGTCCAATTTGATTCTCCAGTGCTTTGATGGAAGCAGATTGGCTTTGAAACATAGCATCATACTTTTTTAACTGAGCCATCACTTCTGCTATTCCTGGTTCATTTGCCTGCTCCTGGCCTTTGTTATGTTGCAGGAATCCAGGTGGTGGATAGTTCTTTTGCCCTGAATTGATGCTCCATGAGAAATTCAGATGATTCCTCCACCCTGGGTTGTAGGTGTTGGAATATGGATTGTTCCCCTGTCTGTTGAAATTGTTGACATAATTCACCGTCTCTTCAAGTTGGTTTGGTTCTGGTGCTCCTCCATATGGTGAACTTGTGGTTCCAATGTTGCTTTGAGTGCTGAGAGTCTCCATGAATTTACATATCTGATCCAGCTTGGCGTTGACTGCTGTATTGGCTCCAACTTAATAAATTCCTACAATTCTTTGGATCATGCTCCTTTCTGTTGGCCACAAGGAATTATTGTTGGCCATTTCTTCGATTAGGTCATAGGCTTGATCTTCTCCTTTTGCCATCAAAGCTTCTCCAGCAGCAGCATCGATTGTGGTTCTCATCAGTCCAGAAAGTCCATTATAGAAAGTTTGGACTTGAAACCATTTTGGAATCTCATGGGAGGACATTTCCGGAGCAAATATTTGTACATTTCCCAACCTTCATAGAGAGTTTCCGAGTCTTTTTTCATAAAGGATGTGATGTCATTCCTCAGCTTTCCAGTTTTGGCTGGTGGAAAGTATTTTGCAAGAAATTTGGTGGCTAAAGTGTTCCAAGTTGTGATGGAACCTGCTGGTAGTGAATGTAGCCAAGCTTTAGCTCTGTCCTTCAATGAGTATGGAAAAACCCGCAGTCTCATTGCTTCTTGAGCTTCTCGGTTGTAATTGAAAGTGCCGCAAGCTTCCAGGTAGTTGCTGATGTAGGTATTAGGATCTTCAGTTGCTTTCCCCCCAAACTGCACTGACTGCTGAATCATCTGAATACATGTTTTGATGTCACACGTATTTGCTGGTAAAGGAGGAAGTAAAATACATGAAATGAAGCCGTCGACCACCAGAATGGTTCTGTCTCAAATTGGTATTGGTGGTGCAACCTCCAAAGGTTTAGGTTCCATGTTGATAATTGCTTCTTGGCCTTCTCGCATTTCCCTTCTCAATTGTCTGATGGTTCTTTCAATCTCTGGGTCAAGCAAAACGGGGGTACATGTCATCAAATTCCTTCCACTCGGTTCCATCCGCAGGATGTCTAAGTATGCCCTCCGCACCGATTCTCTTTTCATGATGCCACATCATGTCAGTCGCGGTGTGTCGTGACATGAACAACCTCTGCAGCCTGGGCGTTAAAGGGAAATTTCGCAATATCTTTTTAGGCACTTTCTTCCCCATACCATGGAATTTGTACCGAATTTCACCACATATCGGACAATATTCAAGTGATTCATACTCGGCATGAAATAATACACAGTCATACTTGCAAGCATGAATGGATTCATACCTCATTCCCAGATCACGCAACATTTTCTTTGCCTCGTAGTACGACTTAGGCAATTTGCTTCCAACCGGTAATATTTGCCCCAGTAACTCTAGATCATATCAATACTTTTGTTGGTCATTCTGTTGATCACTTTAATGTGTAATAATTTCACAACGAAATTCAAGATCGACATTCCAGCACCTTCAAATGGAATTTTTTTTGCCTCATCAAGTAGTTCACTAAATAAATTTTGATCATTTCCACTTAACACTGGCATGTCACCACTAACACTATGACCAAGTTTTGGACCTTGTAAGTCATACAAAACATCGGTTATCTCATCGTTTGCAGGTTGATTGTAACTACTTCTCCCTTCACCGGAATCAATAAACCGTGACTGAGAATTATACTGCTCACCGTGATAAATCCACGTACGATAAGTTGGTGATATTCCCGGCATGTATAAATGATTATGAACTTCATCTAACCGTTTCCTTTTCCTATTCAAACAATTTGTACATGGACACCGAACACGACCTTCTGCATCAATGTGTTACTTTGCGACTTCCATGAACTCATACACTCCATTAAGATATTCAACACTCAATCTATCCAGCGAGCTCATCCAATTTCTATCCATTTTAGCGAAATACCTAAATATAATAATATAATTATTAACATCATATTACACTCATCAACATTACTAATTCATTAATTATTTATTTAAGCATATACATATATATTTAGTTGATAATTAAATAGTTTACAGAAAAATTATATTTAGTTAATTAATTAACTAATCTACATATATGAATCATAAACCACTAACAAAAAGTATATAATAACATAATCATAAAAAATGAAAATAATAAAGAAATATGAAAGAAGATTTACCTTATGCAAAATTGATTACAATTTTTTTGAAAATTTGTAGGAGAGTTGTGAGGTTGCAGAGGAGAGATTCTTAGATTTCAAAGGATGAAATTGAAGAGAATGAGAGAAAAAGCAGAGGGGGAGAAGGGTTGGTGGCATTCTGCATTTTAATCTATCTTTAGTGTCGAAACATTACATTTGACGCTAATTGTCTGATTTTTAGCGTCGAATCTCATATTTCGACGCTAAATGTCTGATTTTTAGCGTCGATTTAAAATTTAGACGCTAAATATTAAAGGATTGTCGGTGGAATCTTCATAAACCCTTAGCGACGCTACTTCATCGATGCTAAATGTCAAGTTTTTGGCATCGAATATGATTTTTGACGCTAAAAGTATAACATTTAGCGTCGTAATTTTATGTCGACGCCAAAAATTATTGGAATAGTTAAAACACGTTAGCGTCGAATAATTTGCGACGCTATAAGTCGTACTTTAAGCGTCGATATGTGAACTCGACGAAAAAAATTTAATATTTGACGTCGAATATGATTTTCGTCTCTAAAAACTTGATATTTGGCGTCGAATATTAATTACAACTCTAAAAGTGATTATTTAAGACGAAAGTTATTTCGACGCTACAGTATTGGACGCTAAAGGCCATAATTTTTGTAGTGAATTGTGATTGTCAAATATTAATTTGTTTTTCGTTTGATCACGAATAAGGATGCAAAATGAATTATCGAAACTCATCAATTTGATTTTTGGATTCGAATAAATTAGTTTAATATTTTATGTATATGTCAATATTCAAAGATAGTTAAATAAACAAAAAATAAAATAAATAACACAAATTTTGTTGTGATTCTCTGATCACTCTAGAATGTGTTTGAGGAAAAACTGAATGCTTTTCTATTACTCACAAGAATATAATACAAAAGTGTTTAAACTTTACAAAGCAAAAAACCTCACTACACTCTCTATACACAAACTTGGGGATGCTTTGAGCTTACAACCAAGCTATGAATTTATAGGCAAAGTTTGGCTCTACAGTGCCCACCAATCACTCCCTAATTTCATGGAAATGTTAAATGTCCATCTAAAGTTGATTTGGAAGTTTGCTCAAGTTTTTCAACAACTTTGATCTTTCACCAAAAGTTACATAGCATCTTCCTCATTAGTCTTCAAATGGTGGTTACTATGTCTCATGCATGTAACAGCTGGATCTTACAATTCTCCCCCTCCAGCTGCGTCTGAAGCAATTGTCATCTGACAGTTATCCCGGCTATGTCTCTGCACAACTCTAGCTTGTCTCGAGTAACCACATTTGTTAACATGTCGGCTGGATTCTCATATGTATGGATCTTCACTAGTCTTAACAGTTGTTGATCCATCACCTCGAGTATCCAATGTTAGCGAATATCAATGTGTTTCATCCGGGAATGATACATTGAGTTTTTGCTCAAGTCCAGAGCACTCTGATTGTCACAATGTATCTTGATTCTGTCTGCTTGATCCCTAATTCTTGGAGAAAACGCTTTAGCCACAACATTTCCTTTCCTACCTCAGTTATAGCAATGTACTCAGCTTCTGTTGTGGATAATGTAATACACCTCTGCAATCTTGACTGCCATTACACAGCTCCCCCTGCAAAAGTGTAGATGAAACATGATGTAGCTATCCTACCATCAAGATCTTCTGCCATATCTGAATCTGTATAGCCTTCCAAGATTGGATCAGCTCCCCCATAGCACAGACGAAACTTTGATGTACCCTTAAGGTACCTGAGAATCCATTTGACTGCCTCATAGTGTTACTTTCCAGGGTTAGAGAGAAAATGGCTCACTACACTCACTGCGTGTGCAATATCTGGCCTGATACATACCATTGCATACATTGTCTCTGATGGTTTTAACCCGTTTGGGAATATGTACAACTCTTATAGCATGTGGCATGTTATTGTTATTCCATATAACTTACCTCCATGGAAATGTATGAAGGATCCGTTCATGTTTATGTCATTGTTTATCCCTGGTCCACGTTCCCCTGGTAAATATATGAATATTACTTGAGACCATTGATCGAGGAGTTATAAACATTATGGAATGTGGGTGTGCATACCTATGATGCAGCTTCCGAGCATTATTTTCAGATGCATGCCGCATTATTATGGACCATTAATGATTTTCCAGCTTATGGTTCATTATCTGGATGGAGCACTAAGGGATACATGGCATGTCCAGTTTGTGCGAGTCAAACACCTTCGAAACGATTACGGAATAAAATAGGATACACCGGGCACATAAGATTTCTTGAGTTGAGTAATCCTTGGCGGAGGAGTAAATTATTTAACAGTCAACATGAACCTCAAAGTATGCCCAGTCCATTATCTAGATTCGATATACTTTGCCAATATCAACATCTCAGAGACAGCACACCAGGTAAACGTCCTAATAATAGAGATACAAATCGAAAACGTCAACCTGAAGAGTTGAATTGGACAGGAAAGAGTATTTTCTTTGATTTAGAATATTGGGGGACTCTGAGTTTGCGACATAATTTGGATGTAATGCATATAGAAAAAAACATATGTGAGAGTTTAGTGGGCACACTATTCAATATTCCGGGTAAGACAAAAGACACTGTAAATGCTAGATTGGACCTACAAAATCTTAGAATTCGCAGTGAATTGCATTTACAAGTCACTTCTCAAGGTCTTATTAAGCCACCTACTAGTTATGTGCTAACTCAATCAGAGAGAAAATCATAATGTGATTGGCTGAAAATGGTTAAATTTCCTGATGATTATGCATCGAATATTGGGCGTTGGGTAAGAGATGATACAATAACGGGGTTAAAAAGTCACGATTGTCATGTGCTTCTCGAGATTCTCCTTCCTGTTGGCATTCGACCTTATCTCCCCCTGAATGTATGTGACGTCGTACTTGTTCGATGTGGCTTCTTTAAGCAATTATGTCAGAGGACATTAACCACATCTGTTATTGACGAACTTGAGCGAGGAATCGTGATAATCCTATACAAGCTAGACCGAATTTTGCCACCCATTTTTTTTGATGTGATGGTATATCTGGCCGTGCATTTACCAGCTAAAGCTAGGAATGGAGGTCATGTCCATTACAGATGGATGTATCTCATTGAGAAGTACTATATATACAGTTTTAAATATTACATTTGAAATTTTTTTATTTTCATTAAATTTATTATTAATGCAAACTTGTTGTCATATCTCCAGGGCTTTGGGAGATTACAAACAATATGTGAAAAACAAGGCGCGACCTGAAGGGTCAATAACAGAAGCTGTTGTAATAAGTGAAGCAATAACATTTTGTTCGATGTACATGCAGAATATTGAAACTCATTTTAATCGTCGGCCACAAGACTATGATGGAGATGCAAGTAATAAGTAAGATATCACAGTGTTCCATCAAAATTGCAGACCATTTGGAGCAGTAGGTGTGAAATTACTAACTTTTGAGGAAGTTCAACGTGCACATTGGTTTATATTGAGTAATTGCGATGAAGTGAAACCGTATTTAATGTAAGTCTTTTTGGTGCATAACTATATTTTCTTGCCCTACATTAACCTGACTAATTTTTGGTAGGCAACATATTACAATGCTACAATGTGGTGGTGACCATAACGTTGATGGAACACACAAAAAAGAATTTCCTAAATGGTTTGAGACAAATGTTAGGCCTAACATTGTATATTTATTTTTATCCTAACATTAAATATTTCAATTTGATATAAACACACATATATTTCTTTCATTGTTAGATAAACAACCAAGTGCAAAATGGTCAATTGGACTCGTCATCCTCGTTGGTTTCCTTGGCTTATGGGCCTCAAAAGCAGGCTTATGAATATAGTGGATGCATTGTGAACGGAGTTAGATTTCATACCGAACAGCGAGATGTTGCTCATGTGACTCAGAATTATGGAGTTGTAGTCCAAGGAGAACACGGCTCAGATATTATTGACTTCTACAGAGTGTTGCAATCAGTCATTGAGTTGATATACAGACCTAGACGACATATTGTGCTATTCGAATGCAAGTGGTTTGACACAAATGCAAGAAAGAGGAGAATTCAAGTTAGTAATCATCTAACGTCAATTAATGTTCAACATTTTTTATACAAGAATAATCCATACATTTTTTGTACCCAAGCACGGTCAGTGATATATATATCTGATCCAAAGTTAGGAAATGGATGGATGGTGGTAGAAAAGTTACAACATAGGGGCATTTGGGACACATAGGAGAAAGATAATGTTCCAATATCAGATGATACACAAGAAGTCTCTGACAACTTCGAAGTTCCTGAACAGATATTTCATGTACCAAATGTCACCGTTCCTGAAAATATCACATTAACTCGAGATAATACAGACGTTGAGCTAATTCCTCATTCTGAAGTTAGCGTGGAAGTAGCAATTGAAGAAGAATCTGACACTGAAGATGACTTCGAGTCAAGTCACGAATCCTCAAATACCAAAGATAATAGTGACTAATCTAGTTAGTATACTACGTGATGCATAATTAATTTGTACTATTTTTATGAATTTGATTGTTGTTTTGAATTACTATCATCATGTATGATTGGTGTTGTTGTTGTCATGTACATCGGTTGAATGTTAGTTTTTGTTATTATTAAAATAATGTATCATACGCTTAAGCGTCGAAATATAAATCGACGCTAAAATTATGACATTTAGCATCGAAATATAATTTCGACGCTAAAATAATGAAATTTAACGTCGAAATATGATGTCGACGCTAAAAGTTAACCATTAGCGTCGATTGAAATATTTGGACGCTAAAGGTAAAATTTTTATTTTCCCTCAAAAAATTTCATTAAGTACCGCTATTTTTTTAGCGTCGAAATATGTGACGCTAAAAGTAAATTAATTCGACGCTAAAAGTCCCGTAAATCCCTAAAACTAGTTTCACCTTCTTCTCGGCTCTGTGTTGTTAATTTACAGCAAATCATTATTATTTTCCCCCCATTTCGAAATTTTGAAACCCTAGGTTTAAATTGGATGTATTTGGCATGATTAAGTTGTTAGGGTGCATGTCCATGTTCTTTCTTGCTAAATTCTATGAGTTAAGTATGTAAGTTGTTGGAAATTGAAACTTTGCACATTTGAGTGTCCTTGAGCTGCCCGAATGGTGTCCATAACATGAGGGAGTTTGATTATGTTTTTTTAGGGTGAAATGGACGCATATTAAGGCATTTTAGTATGAAAGAGTATTGTAGAGATGATGAATTAACTTGGTTTTGCCATAGGTATGTCCTTGTTGATGTCGTGGCTCTCTTTTATTGATGGCGTGGGCTGCTAGGGGTGTTATTGTTTGTTTGGATGGCCATGCGTGTTGCCGTGTCAGTTTGTGTGGAGTGTGGAGAGTGATTGGGCTGTGCGTGCGTGTTGAATAGGTGAAGGGCAGTGTGTGGCTACGTGTTTCAGCAGTTTGTGAGTGGCGTGAGTGTGTGGCTTATGTTGAGGGTCTGTGTGTTTTTGCTGTCGAGAGGGTGATTGGTCTGTGTGTTTTGTTGGTTTATGGTGAGAGAGAGACGAGAGAGGTGAGAACAGCAGCAATGCTGCTGTTCTGGTACCAGATAATATTAATGACATATTCCTAGAGATAATATTAATGTATAGTAACATAATTGACATATATATAGAAACTCTCTGGTCAACAAAACTTATCAGGTTTATTGAATCTTACTTGCATGCTAAACCAATATGGCAAATCAGAACTAAGTACAAGTCTTTTTCTATTAAGTGGGATTGACTAAATGAATTATTTGATGTCATTGTGTTCTATTTTAGAGATATAGTCCATTTTGATACTTTGGATAATTAAGAGAATACATATCATTATTCGTACATAAATATATACTAAAATTAATGGCGAAAAATAAATAATTTTGATCGTATGGCTTGTGTTTAGGTTTGGTTTTGATAACATTTATAAGAAAATAACTTCCATAGGACATTTCTTTCATACATTTTCATTGCATTGTCTCACAACTTCCATAAGACATTTCTTTCATCACTCGTTTTTAATCTTGGATGTGATGATTCTATTTACAAACAATGTGTGTCTTGCTTGGACCTTTTCATTTATGCAGTTCATACTATCTATTCATGATTCATGCATATAATAGGTTAGATCCAAGCCACCACAGGTGAGTTATTGTGATGGAAACCTAAAACTTTGTGTGTTTTTGCAGATGGCACCAGGCAATCGCAGACGGGCTAATGCGACTCCATCTACATCAGCAAGGACAACTGGCCCTGATGGAGTCTCTGCTAGCACATGTGAGTCCAGTACAGCGAAGGGTCGAGGACGCACCCGTGGCCTGGGGTTGGCTAAGCACGTTAAGGCTCACGGTCGTATCCGGATTGAGATATCAGATGATGGACAAAGTCAAGTCGGACAACATAATTCAGCGTTTACTACAGCCATATGAGCTACAGCTATTCTCTTCGCTACTTGTGAGTTTCTGTACGGTATTAAGTTTTCGAAATTGTTTGTTAGTTAACATTTTTATTTTATACCTATTTTTACTCGGTTGCTATTCCTGTAGGAGTGGTTCGACTTCGATCTGACCAAAGTGAATGTCCAACAGTATATTGACTACCACATAGGGAAATGTTATAAGGATTATAGGACAAAAGTCCTGAAACCAATATTCGACGAACATGGACCTTCAGAGGCTCCACAACATAAGCCTGATTGCAAGACTGGACATTCTTATGTGAGCTTTGGTCTAGCAAAAAACACGAGGTAAATTTTAAAATAAACGGAAATTTATAATTGTCTTTGTTTTCGGTACTTACAGTGTTGGTAAATGCAGGATAAATGTCACGCAAATGCGAAAAATCGAAGTCACTTGCGTTTTAACCACCGTGGAGGTTCGAAGCCATTTATCCAACATTGTGCCGAACATTCTGAGGTAAATATATCATAACGTAAAATATAACAGTTCATTGTTTTTACTAATGTGGAATAATACTGAATTTATTTTCTGTTTTTAACAGAGTAACACAGGTGAGGTGCAATCATTTCCAGATTTTTTCCGAGTGACGCATTACAATGAGAAAAATAAATGGATAAATGAAGAAGCCGAACGCTGCTATGTAAGTTTCAGTTTTTAAAATAAAATAATTATTATTATATATGTTAATTTTTTCTAAAAAATTCTAACATTAACTTCCTTTTTTAAATAGAACGAAATGATGGAACTCCAACATCAAACTCAGGAGACATGGTTCGACCCGATACCAGATGAGCAGTTGTCGCAATTGGTTTTCAAGAATCAGACAGCTTACAATGTTGGCTTTGGCACTCGTAAGAAGCTGACGTCTTCTGCACGCAATATTGTTAATTCGGACAATGCCTCCTCTCTACGAGACCAGTTAGTCACCACCCAAGACCAGCTAGCCACCACCTAAGACCGGCTAGCCACCACCGAAGACCAGCTAGTCACCACCCGAGAAGAGATGAAGAAGACTAAGGAGGTGCTACAACAGGTCAAGGTGGACCACGAGAAGAAGATGGAGCAGTTCGAACAGCAAATGTTGGCTTTCCGCCAGATGTTGGAGGCCTAACTCAGTCAGGGTGCATCGGGCTCGAGCGTCCCCCATCACAGTAGCAATATATTTTATATACATTTGTATAAACATTTGAACAAATACTTTTAATATAATATGTATTTTTTCTAAAAAAATTTCAATATAATAATAAAATAATTATTAAATATTTCGTAATTATGTTATTAATCACGAATTTTTTTTCAATTAAATTAAATATTAAATTAATTATTTTAGACCAAAAAGCAGTAAATTAATAATTTTTTAAAAAACACATTTTTTAACTATTTTCGAACTAGTCGACGCTAAATGTGTTTTTGGTTTCGAAATATTCGACGCTAATAGTAAAAGAATCGCTGCTGTAAGTATACAAATATTATTTTTTTTGATATACTTTAGCGTCGAATTATTTCGTCGCAATATCTTACCTATAGCATCATAAAATTTAATTTAGCGTCGACATATATTGGACGCAAAATATAGTTTTTAGCATCGAATATCTTTGTTTCGACGCTAAATATTATTCTCGTCGATGTTTCGGCGTCCAATTTTTGCGTCTAATTAATTCGACGCTAATTTACATTTGCGTCGAAACTGTGGATTTTTGCGTCGATTAGTTTCAACGCTAAATGATATAATTTTTGTAGTGATTGGACACCGTCTTCATTACTAGAGCCGGTGTAATACAGTAATGTGCAAAGGAAAATTATATATATTGTTTATATTTTAAAAACTTTGCCAGCTGTCTTAAATATTAAAGTATTAGTAATGCCTTCAATTTATAAGCAAGTGTCCGGTGGCCGAAATTGATTATTGCTCTGAAGGAGCAACATGACCCATGAGTGATTTATTTCTATTTATTTATTAATTATTTGGGTGCATCCAGTGTATTATTTTTATTATATTTAATTTGCTGCTGTCTGTTATTTGATTACAGTAATTGAGTTGGCAATATTGAATGACTTTTAAGTTATGAATTTTTTTTTTATAGATATTTTATAGTGATATTCTTACTTTAAATAATTGTATATTTTGGAGAGAAATTATAATATTTTTTTAAATCGTTGGAAACCACACCGCCAAATCATCCCTTCCGGACTTAAAGAGAGCAGGTATTGTTGTAAATTCTTCAAATATTGTTGGTTTAGATGGAGGAGAGACATGTCCCTTGGATGGTACCCTATAGGGACATATCCTCCGATGAGTGTAACATGCTTCTAGGCTCCAAAGGAGGCATGAGAGAGATATAATCATTTGGAGGGTTGCACCCCAACCCAAAGGGTGCCCTTAAGGCACCCTTCCATGCCTTTATAAGGAGGCCTCCAAGTTCACTCTTATCATCAGAAATAAATCTGAATTTTGTGAGTCACATTTTCATTGTTTTGTAAGAGATAGTTCCACCATATTCCAAGTTCAAACACTTGTTAATGAGTGCTCCTTGAACAAGAAGTATCCAAGGAATCCCGGGAGAACGTTAGCCACATTGCATCCGTAGAGCACCGTGACGGAGGCTAATAAGTTCTTAAGGACAGGGAGATCTCGACTTGGATTCGTTTTCAATTCTTCCAGGATTTTCTTTATATTTCAAGGTTTTAGGGTTTTGCATAGTTTGATTGTATTTTCTGATTTTTATCTATTTGGTTGTATGTTAGTTTCTGTTTAATGACACTATACTTCCAACAGGTAAAACCCTCAATTATCCAAGACTCTTAAAAAAAACGCAACTATTTAAAATGCAACTACAATATGCAACTAATCATTGTACATTTAAATATATATCTTCGAGCTTTCATATGCAGGATGAAGTCTCTTCACTGTAGTGCTGACTCTAACCACGATCCCATACGACTGTTGTAATTTAAAAATTTAACAATATCAAATTTAAAGAATTTTTCAATTTTTAAAAATATAATATGGTTTATATATTTTTTAATTTTATCGTTAGGGACCA
The DNA here is from genome assembly GCA_019454045.1 of Zanthoxylum bungeanum. NCBI lineage: Eukaryota > Viridiplantae > Streptophyta > Magnoliopsida > Sapindales > Rutaceae > Zanthoxylum > Zanthoxylum bungeanum. The sequence goes on along the minus strand of SKCR01038865.1, from coordinate 215,596 downwards.
GTGATATGGTCACTAAATGACGATGGGATAGTTATCCTTATTCCATCCGAAAATTTGTTAAATATATGATATAAATTAACAAAAAATTAATTTATTAATGAGATAATTTTGATTTATCTATAATTTTTTTGTAAAAATTAAATTTTACTCCCTATTGAATCAATATTCTAATTACGTCATTGATAAATATTTTATTTTAGAAATTTATATATGACCCAAAATCTAGGGTACTCCCGAGTTGGCCCCTGTGTGAGAGGAACCATATATTTGATATTTGAATTCTCATCACATTTTCCATCCCTTTCTTAATTATAGTAATATTATATACAAGTCTTGCAATTTTAATTTTTTAGTTCTCAAATGTTCAAATGTTTTATGGTTAGTTAATTACGATACACGTGAGGATTCTTAATAGATGTCTATTTATGTTATATGCTAATTATAGTGCTATTCGCTATGAAAATTATTGTTGATAGTGGTTTTTCATTTTGAGAAAATTCAAATATCGAGAAATGGTGAAATGAGTTTTTTACTTGATTAGAGGAGGATGGAGAAGGACCGAGGGCCTAGGGAGACTGAAAACAGATGGAGGGGCCTGAGCCACTTGAACGGAAAAGTTCTCCCAATGGCAGAACCGGCTGATAGAGCAAAGTGGGGATACAGACCCAACCCAGATGAGAAGTATTAGATTTGACAGTACTTGAGCATTTGTAGAGGCCGACTCGATGTGGTCTATGACCCTGACCGGACCAAGCTGAGGAAGTTGGAGGAAGATTGGTCAAACATCATTCACTTCGGTATGCCAACCCGAAGAGCAAAGTTTGGACCGCGAGTTGTCTTGTGCTTAAAGGTATGTGACATATGCCCTTGTAAAAAGGACAAGCTTCTGGAAGACTTATGATGAATAAAGGAAAAAAACAACGGTACTCATTGGAAGTAGCCTCTGCCAGCTATCATAAGATAGTGCAGTGGCAGAGCAGAGCCGCCAGAGACCGCCACAGGCCAATGCAATGACAATAAAAATGGAGTGTTCTGATTGGACGAGTTGTTATTACAATAATGACAGTGACATGATCTGACGTCATTGGCGGTGAAATAGTGGATTTGGAAGCCTATATAAAGGGGTTGAAGCCACAAATTCAAGGGAGAGAATTTTCATATCTCACTACTTATAGAAAAATAACTGCTTACAAAACTAGTGGTATAGAGAGAAAAAGTTGGTCGGTACCCGATCATTTGAGAGATTTATAACGGGCTTGTGTAAGACCCGAGTAGTTGTAAACGTCCTTGTAAGCTTACCACACTACTTGTAGATCGGGTCGATATTGACCCCGATCAGGTAATAACATACCAATTTCTCTCGTGAACGTAGGTTGGAGCCACTCTCCCCCGAACCATGTAAATCATGTTCTCTGTAATTTATTTGTCTGATTGCTAAGTTTGTTTTGGTTCCTTACTGACCAAACAAATTCACCGTTGAGGGAGGTTTGTTAGAGTGGCTTTTGTCCCAAATCACATTTGAAACAACAAACATCCGTCAATAATTATATTTTACTTTTATTATTTTTATTGACAAAAATGTTTATTTACATAGAAAAAAACTCTCAATAATATAAAATGAATTGATTTCGCCCTTACAATAGAACCAAAAGATCAAGGATGCATCCGATCGCACCAACTTTATAAAAAAAAAATTTATTTGTGTTTGTGCATCTAGTGCGGGTGACTAATTATAAAGAATCGTGCGGCATTTCAAAGGAGCAAGCGCACCAAAGAAAATGCTCGGATGATTGAGGACAATAATGCAGCGTGATGATGAGCCGCTGAAGAACTTTATTAACAGGTACCACTGTCTAGCATGGGAGGTCGGGACTTATGAGTCCCCTGAGGCTCTTAGAAGTTTTAAAGGAGCCCTGAGGGTTGGGAGGTTATAATCCCACTTTAGGATTTCCAGACTATGATGCAGACCTCGAACATGCAATGAGGTTCATACTATTGTAATAGGAGGATAAGATAGCCCGATGGGGTGGTGCTAGGGTAAAGAAAGAGTCGAGGCAGGAGAATCGTCGGGATGAGGGTAGTGGCTAGAAATGGCCAAACCCGAGACAACGAGATTTCAGACCAATCATCAAGGGCAACTCGGCACCTGAGAGGAGGCCTCCGATCAAGGTCACACATATCGCATGAGGCACTTCATACACTGCCCTTAACAGACCTTTGGAACAAATAGCTCATAAGATACAGGACAAAGGCCTACTGATTGAACTCGACCCGATGAGGTTCTCAGTCTAGAAGAGGGACCATAGGGCCTATTTTGCACATTATAATGACATGAGACATGACACTGAGAGTTGTAGAGACCTGTAGAAAAACATTGAGGACCTGGTCATAAATGGATACCTCAAGGAGTGTATTGATCAATGGGCTATGATGGTGAGACAACGAAGGGAGAAAAAGCCCATGTTCATAATAGCATGAGGCAGAACATTAGCCGGGGATTCGAACCGGGCAGGAAAATTCCTGTTGGATCAATAGTTCCGAGGTAATGACAATGAAAATGGCCCAAGGATTCAGAAAGCCAGATCAATACCATAATTTTCACCATGGAAGATGCTCAGAGAGTGAGCTACCCTCACGATGACGTGCTAATAATCAAGGCCAATATTGATGGTTCATAGGTGGATAGGATATTGGTCGACCTTGGGAGTGTAGTGGCCATCCTATATATGGAGGCCCTGAATGATTTGAGCGTGGAGTTCATTACTTTAATATAGAATGCGACCTCACTGTACGGGTTTGGGGTGTCACGGTTGTTCCATTAGGTCGAGTGCAATAAACAATGACCATTGGAACAACCCCCATACCTGGATCATAATGATGGATTTCACTGTAGTGGATTGTTTGAACAACTACCAAGTAATTTTAGGAGTCCATTCATGATGAAATCGAGGGAAGCCATGTCAAGTTACTATTTGAAGTTGAAGTTCTCGACCAGAGACGGAGTCGGAGTAATATGTTGGAGCCATAAGATGGCTAAGAGTTGTTTTATAGCGGTATCGAAAGAAACCCTATATATTGAAGAAGTTATAAGGCAGAAAATGAAGAAAAATGAACAGGTAGCGACATAAGTGGTGTTATCCAACCCTCGACCCAAGGACCCGTAGAAATATTTGGTCCCAAAAAGACAGTTAAGGTCGGGGTCGGGTTGGAGTCAAGTCTAAAGGAGTAGTTGGTAGATTTCTTGAGGAAATACGCTGGCATTTTTACATGGCGTCACGAGGATATGCCTGGGATTGATCCTCTGATCATCATCAGCGTCTGGCGATAGATCGGGCTCATAAGACGGTGAAGCAAAAGATGAGGATTTTCAACCAGGAGCAATATGAGGCTATTCATGCAGAGCTTGAAAAATTGATGAAGGCCGAGTTCATTAGAGAGGTTAAGTACCCATAGTGGGTATCAAATTTGGTCTGGGTGAAGAAGGCCAACGAGAAATTGAGGATGTGTGTGGATTTCTCCGAGCTGAACAAGGTTTGCTCAAAGGATAGTTTCCCACTCCTGAAGGTAGATCAACTAGTGGATTCAATAACCTGCCACGTGCTGCTCAATTTTATGGATGCCTTCTCGGGGTACAAGCATATCACAATGCATTGATAAGCGATATATATATCAATATTTACCATCCCTTTTACTTAATATTTTGTATAATTTCTTGAGTTTTGTGAATAGTTTGATGCGTTTTGTGTATTTGTAGATAAATAAGGTTGCAGGACTCACTGGAATCAAATCGGGGCCAAAACAGTGAAAATAGATAAAATGTCAAAAATTAGAATTCTGCGTCGCGACACGAAACACTTCTGTGTCGCGACTGCTAACGTGCACCGGATAGGTGTCAACATCAGAGAAAACTTGCTATCATACGCATGACACATGTCATCATCCCATGATATCGACACTACATGTTATTGGTTACGTCAGCGTCTCGACGAGTACAACTTCACGCGTCGTGACACCAAGCCAATAATTATGTCGACAGCCACATGTCATCATCATATTGAATCAACGACGCTTCTCGATGCACGGGGCAAAATTTTACCTATAAAATGAAGCTAAAATCAGAAGGAAAATTCATACCTTTTTTCTGGGGATTTCCTTAAGAATACTAGGAAGATTGTATATTGTTTGTTTATTTACAGCTTTCTTGTATTTAATTTTTATTTTGTGCAATAGTTCTTTCTTTATTTTACTTTTCAGTATGAGGAGGTAACTCCCCTCTGCTGGGGTGAAAGGTAAAGCTTTTATTACTAATATTTAGATTAATCTCCTTAATTATAATATATAAACTATTTTAAAACCTGACTTAATGAGATACCGCATTTATGGTCGGTTGGACTTAATTAAATTGATTTTAACTTGACTAAACTGGATACCGACTTTTTGGTCTGTTGGAATTAATCATAAATCTGACTTAATCAGGATACTGCCTATATGGTCAGTTGGTAATGTCATGCAAATTTTATATATTATAATAAAGGAGATATCTATATTAGAAGTAATAAAAGTGGATCCTATAACCCCAATATTTTTTTTATTGTTTATTTTATCTTTTTAAATTCAAGTTTTACTTTATGTCATTTTCTTTATTTAAGTTTTTACTAGTCTTAGATATGTGTTGTAACTAAATGTCATATCTAGGGTTGTGATGAATTCCAATATCACCGGCTTATAAAGGTTATTTTATGTCTTGGGTAATATAAAGGTTTATTTATTGAGCTTTAGTCTTAATGCTTCTTATTAACTGGCCATTAATAAGATTGATTTGATAAACTTAAAATGAACTTGGAAATGGATTTTAGGTTTAGCCTTAAACTCAATAGCTCACTATCTCACCTCGGGGCAAATGACTCTTAGGTAGATTTCCTTACAAGATAGGAATATACCTGTCGAGCGGGGGTAGCCATAATTGGAACTTAATCTTAATGAATTCAGATAACTTGGTTAACATAGGAATATAGTTAATTGGGTTACTCTGGGTGTTTGCATATGACCATCGATACATTTAACTTCATAAATTGATAATTGAGATAACCACTATTAGGTATTTGTAAACATTTAACTTCATAAATTGATAACTAAGGTATTAAGTTCTTATGGGATCGATACATTTTATACTACTTGAGCAATACGTGCTCTTGCATTACGTGAGTGATTTCATCGATCAAGTTTTTTGGCGACGTTGCAGAGGAATTATTTATCTTTCACTATTAATTTTGGGGTTAGGTACTTTACTTGTGTCTAAATTATTTTTACTCATTATTTTTTTCTTGTGTTTAAGGTTCTTAGACACTACATGAGAAGAACCAGAAGCTTTGAAATTCGTCCACTTGACCCAGAGATTTAAAGAACTATCAGATAATTGAGAAGGGAAAGGCGAGAAGGCCAAGAAGCACTGATCAACATGAACATTCAATAACCTGAACCTTTGGAGGTTGCACAACCAATTCCCATTTGAGACAGAACTATTCTGGTGGTTGACGACTTCATTTCTTGTATTGTTCTTTCTCCATTACCAGTAAATGCGTGTGAAATCAAAACATGCTTCAGATGATACAACAGTCAGTTCAGTTTGGGGGGAATGCAACTGAAGATCCTAATGCCCACATCAGTAACTTCCTGGAAGTTTGTGACACATTCAATTACAAATGAACGGCTAAAGAAGCATTGAGACTGCGTGTGTTTCCATATTCTTTAAAGACAGAGCTAAGGCTTGGCTACATTCACTACCAGCAGGCTCCATCACAACTTCGAACACTCTTGCCACCAAATTCCTTTCAAAGTACTTTCGCCCAGCCAAAACTTCAAAGCTGAGGAATGATATTACATCATTTGTACAACATGACTCTGAATCCCTCTTTGAAGTTTGGGAGAGATACAAGGAATTTCTCAGAAAATGCCATCACCATGAGATTGCAAAGTGGCTACAAGTCCAAACCTTCTACAATGGACTTTCTGGATTGATGAGAACCACAATAGATGCTGCTGTTAGAGGAGCTTTAATGGAAAAAAGAGAAGATCAGGCCTGAGACCTAATTGAAGAAATGGCCAACAACAATTCTTTTTGGCCAAAAGAGAGGAGTATGATTCAACGAATCGTAGGAATTTACGAAGTTAGAGCCAACACAGCAATGAATGCCAAACTGGATCAGATATGAAAATTCATGGAAACTTTTAGCATGTAGGGTAATACTGGATCCACAAGTTCACCATATGGAGGAGCACCAGAGGCAAAATCATACAACCAACATGATAAGACGGTGAATTATGTCAATAATTTCAACAGACAGATGAACAATCCATATTCCAACACCTACAACCCATGGTGGAGGAATCATCCCAATTTTGCATGGAGCAACAATTCAGGGCAAAGAAACAATCCACCACCCTAATTCCAATAGCAAAACAAAGGCCAGGAGTGTGAAAAAAACCAGGAATAACAGAAGTGCTGGCTCACTTGAAAAAGCTAGAAGCAAAATACGACTCTCAAGCAGCTTTATATGATGCTATATTTCCATCACAAGCAGCATTAATTCAAAGCCAAGCAGCATCTTTGAAAACTCTGGAGAATCAAATGGGACAACTGGCCAATGCTCAGAGTTACAGACCACAAGGTAACCTTCCTAGCAACATAGAACCAAATCCAAGGAATAGAGGGAATGAGCAATATCTAGCCATCAATTTGAAAAGCGGTACTGAAATCAACAAAGATGTTGGAGTCAAAGCAACTACTAAGGAAGTTCCAAAAGAAATCAGCGAAACAGAGCCACATATGGAGGAAGAAAAGGCAAAAAAAATGATTAAGATCGATTTACTCCACCTCCACCTTTTCCACAGCGTCTCCAGAAATAAAAACTAGACAAATAATTTGCTCGATTCCTGGAGATCTTTAACAAGCTGCATATCAACATTCCATTCACAGAAGCTTTGGAACAAATGCCCAGCTATGTCAAATTCATGAAAGACATTCTGTCATGAAAGAGAATATTAGGAGATTATGAGACAGTAGCGTTGACAGAAGAATACAACGCCATCATTCAGAGGAAGCTTCCCCCAAAGTTGAAAGATCATGGTAGTTTCACCATCCCTTGCACCATAGGCGGACATTACTTTAGTAAAGCTTTGTTTGATTTAGGTGCGAGCATTAACTTGATTTCTTTGTCTATTTACAGGAAATTACAGATTGGAGAAGCAAAGTCCACCTCAGTTACACAGCAATTTGCTGATAGATCGCTCATATTTCCAAGAGGTATAGTGGAAAATATATTGGTCAAAGTCGACAAATTCATTTTCCCTGCAGATTTCATTGTCCTTGAAATGGAGGAAGACAAAGATGTACCTATCATCCTCGAGAGACCATTTTTGGCTACAGGTCGAACTGTTATTGATTTACAAAAAGGAGAACTGACAATGAAAGTGCATGACCAAGAAGTAACATTCAATGTTTTCAAAGCCATGAAATTCCTGAATGATGAAAAGGAGGAGGAATGTTTCAGACTTGATGTTTAAGATAGTATCATCCAGAATACCGATGCAACACAACTTTTAATGAGCGGAAAATATATTAATATTTACCGCCATTTTGACCTAATATTTTGTATAGTTTCCTGAGTTTTATGAATGTTTTGATGTGTTTTAGTTAATTTTGAAGATAAAATAAATTTGGGACTCAATGAAATCAATCAGGACGAAAAATGGAACGAATAAGGGCAAAAATGTGACTTGACATTTGGATTTTGGAGGTTGGAAACTTGAAATGGCGTTCTAACGCTGTACAATTTCGGAAATTTTGGCTTTGCGCAAATTTGGTATTTTGGCCATAAATTTTTACTCCGATATCGAATTGAGCTGATTCAAGTTCCAGATTAAAGAAGACTCAAATATCTACAACTTTGATGTTCATAATAATTTCGAATTCTGAAGTTTCATGACCTAAATTGATAAATCATCCGGAAGTATGTTATATGTAATTATTAAAGTTATTTTCAAAACAAAAAAAATAAAAAAATGAAAAAATGAAAATTGTGAAACTTGGTGGAGGATTTGGTGCCATGTTTAGTGCCATGTTTGGTGGAGGTAAAAATTTACCTATAAATACGAAGCCATTTCATTTGTAAATTTCACACTTTCCTTAGTTTCTTAAATAGGAATTAATGATTGTATCTTATGTGTTTTATTTAGTAGTTTTGTAATGTATTTTTATTTTTATTTTTAGTAGTAATAATAGTTTGAGTGTTTTTATTTTTCTTTTATGTTTAGTAATTCATTTCTGCTGAGTGAAGAGTGAAACCTTTAATACGATAATGTAAATTAATCTCACTTAATTTATAATATGGAAATTGTAATTTAATATGGATTAAAGTTGATACCGCCTTAATGGCTGATTTTATTTATTTGACATAATGTGAAACCGTCTATATGGTCGGTCTTTAGGTGACAGATGATTACTGCCTATATGGATGGACAAATAATAACACCGCCTTTGTGGCTTGTTTGACTTAATTGGGTAACACTGATAATTTCTATATTATAATAAAGTGAGATTTCTACATTTGAAATATTAAAGGTGAATCCCCTAACCCCCAGCATTTTATTTTATTCTAGGGAAGTGATGAAGCACAATATTCATGAGTTTAATAATTGATTTAATTATTTTATGTTTAATACGTTTGTTTGTTTATTGAATCTTAAGCTTAATTCTTCTTGTTAGCTGGCCATTAATAAGATTGATGGGGTAAACTTAAAATGAACTTGGAAAAGAGATTTCAGGTTTCAGCCTTAGATTCAATAGCTCACGATCTCACCTTGAGGCAAATGTCTCTTAGGTAGATTTCCTTACAGGATATGAATATACCTGTCGGGCGGGGGTAGCCACAATTGGAACTTGAACTTAATGAATTCATGTAACTTGGTTAACATAGACATATGATTAATTGGGTTATTTTAGGTGCTTGTATCTGACCATCGAAAGAGGCTTTTGCATAACTTCGTGTTTCAAGTTAGCAAACTGATTTATTACACATATATATGAGAATCAATTCATCATTAGAATAATATTGTGTGGAATCACAACACTAGATATTTATGTCTTTTGTTTATTTTCCTTAGTATTTTCTTTTGTGTATTTATTTATTTACTTATTTAGCAAATCCACATTCAACCAACCAATCAAGCAATCATTCACTTCTACCTTTAGTTAGATACTTGTTGGCATGAATTTGCATATCTAATCCAGCTTGGCATTTATTGCTGTGTTGGCTCCAACTTCATAAATTCCTGTGATTCGTTGAATCATGCTCAATTATGTTGGCCATAAAGAATTGTTGTTGTCCATTTCTTCAATTAGGTCTCAGGCCTGATCTTCTTCTTTTGCCATTAAAGCTCCTCCATCAGCAGCATCTATTGTGGTTCTCATCAATCCAAAATGTCCATTGTAGAAGGTTTGGACTTCTAGCCACTTTGCAATCTCATGGTGATGACATTTTCTGAGCAATTCCTTGCATCTCCCCCAAGCTTCACAGAGGGATTCGGAGTCATGTTGTACAAAAGATGTAATATCATTCCCCAGCTTTGCAGTTCTGGCTGAGGGAAAGTACTTTGCAAGGAATTTGGTGGCAAGAGTGTTCCAAAGTTGTGATGGAGCCTACTGGTAGTGAATGTAGCCAAACCTTAGCTCTGTCTTTCATAAAATATGGAAACACACGCAGTCTCATTGCTTCTTCAGTCGCTCGGTTGTAATTGAATGTGCCGCAAACTTCCTGGAAGTTACTGATGTGGGCATTAGGATCTTCAGCTGCAGTCCCCTCAAACCGAACTGACTGTTGTATCATCTGAATGCATGTTTTGATGTCACACGTATTTACTGGTAAGGGAGAAAGTACAATACATGAAATGAAGCTGTCAACCACCGGAATAGTTCTGTCTCAAATTGAAATTGGTGGTGCAACCTCCAACGGTTCAGGTTTTTGAATGTTCATGGTGATCAGTGCTTTTTGGCCTTCTCACATTTCCCTTCTCAATTGTCTGATAGTTCTTTCAATATCTGGGTCAAGCGGACGAATTTCAAAGCTTCTGGTTCTTCTCATGTAGTGTCTGAGAACCTGAAATACAAGAAAAAAATAATGAGTAAAAACAAATTAGACACAAGTAAAGTATATAACCCCAAAATTAAAAGTTAATAATAAATAAGTCCCCGGCAACGGTGCCAAAAACTTGATCGGTGAAATTACTCACGTAATGCAAGCGCACGTATCGCTCAAGTAGTATAAAATATATCGATCCCACGAGGACTTAATACCTTAGCTATCAATTTATGAAGTTAAATGTTTACAAGTACCTAATGGATTGGTTTATTGATTGGATGGTGATTTTTGCTAAAAACATGTAAATAAAATAGTGCGAAAGTAAATTAAAGGAAAATTCAATATTATAAAACTATCTAGGGTTGTGAATCCTTCTAATATTTTTTAAAGATGAAGTGGTTATCTCATGTTTATGCAATATATTAGTTTATTAACCTGGAACACAAAGTTATGCAAAAGCATCTTCCGATGGTCAGAGGCAAATACCTAGAGTAAACCCAATTAACTATATTCAAATGTTAACCAAGTTATCTGAATTCATTAAGATTAAGTTCCAATTATGGCTACCCCCGCCCGACAGGTATATTCCTATCTTGTAAGGAAATCTACCTAAGAGTCATTTGCCCCAAGGTGAGATCATGAGCTATTGAGTCTAAGGCTAAACCTAAAATCCATTTTCCAAGTTCATTTTAAGTTTACCAAATCAATCTTATTAATGGCCTGTTAACAAGAAGTATTAAGACTAAGGCTCAATAAATAAACCTTTATATTACCCAAGACATAAAATAACCCTTATAAGCCGGTGATATTGGAATTCATCACAACCCCAGATATGGTATTTAGTTACAACACATATATAGGACTAGTAAAAACTTAAATAAAGAAAATGACATAAAGTAAAACTTGAATTTAAAAAGTTCAAATAAACAATAAAGAAAATGTTGGGGGTTAGAGGATCCACTTTATTACTTCTAATTTAGATATCTCTCTTATTATAATATATAAACTTTGCATGACATTACCAACCGACCATATAAGTGGTATCCTGATTAAGTCAGATTTATGATTAATTCCAACCTACCATAAATGCGGTATCCAGTTTAGTCAGGTTAAAATAAATTTAATTAAGTCCAACCGACCATAAAGGCGGTATCCCATTAAGTCAGGTTTTAAAATAGTTTATATATTATAATTAAGGGAGATTAATCTAAATATTAGTAATAAAAGCTTTACCTTTCATCCCAGCAGAGGGGAGTTACCTCCTCATACTGAAAAGTAAAATAAAGAAAGAACTATTGCATAAAATAAAAATTAAATACAAGAAAGCTGTGAATAAACAAACAAGATATAATCTTCTTAGTATTCTTAAGGAAATCCCTAGAAGAGTGTATGAATTTTCCTTCTGATTTCAGCTTCAATTTATAGGTAAAAATTTTCCCCGCGTGTCGCGACGCATCATTGATTCTACAGGATGATGACACATGGGTGTCGGTAGAATTATTGGCTCGGCATCTCGACAAGTGAAGTTATACGCGTCGCGACACTGACGTAAGCAATGACGTGTAGTGTCGGCAGTATGGGATGATGACATGTGTCCGACATATGATAGAAAGTTTTCTCTGATGTTGACATGTTTCCAGCACACGTTAGCGGTCGCGACACATAAGTGTTTCGCGTTGCGACACAGAATTCCAATTTTTGCCCTTTTTGTCTGTTTTTCACTGTTTTGGCCCCGATTTGATTCCAGTGAGTCTTGAAACCTTATTTATCTACAAAATACACAAAACACATCAAAATATTCACAAAAGTCAAGAAACTATACAAAATATTAAGTAAAACTGACGGTAAATATTGATATATTTATCGATTATCATGCATGCTAAGGACGAAGAAAATTAGACCTTCATCATGGATGAGAGGCTGTTACGTTACAAGGTAATGCCATTTGGGTTGAATATTGTTAGGGTAATGTATCAAGATTGGTAAACTAGGTCTTCAAGCCTCTCATCGGCAAGACAATATAGGTCTATGTTGATGACATGATAATAATGACTGTAATGCCTGAGGACCATCTGAGGGTCCTCAGAGAAAATTTTGAACTCTTAAAGAAGTATATGATGAGGCTTTGGGGTATCTTCGAGAAAGTTTTGGGGTACATGGTTAGTGCGAGGGGAATTGAGGCCAACCCTCAGAAGATCAGGGCAGTGACATATTTAAAATCTCCAAGGATGGTGAAAAAAGTGCAAAGCTTGACCGGTCGGGTGGTAGCACTCAATCAGTTTATCTCCAAACCCATGGATAAGTGTCATGTCTTCTTTCAATTGATCAATAAGGCAAAAAAAGGTCAATTGGACAAACGAGTGAAAAAAAACATTCCAACAACTCAAAGGGTATCTGACCCGACCCCCACCTCTAGATAATCCAATTCTGGGTGAGTTATTATTTTTGTACTTAGCTGATTCAGAATATGCTTTAAGTTCAATTTTAGTACAAGAAATAGATAAAATTTAGAGGCCAGTATATTATTCTAGTAAGGCCTTGTTAGATGTAGAAACTCGGTACCCAGACGATGAGCTGATGGCCATTTCCTTAGTTTCTGTAGAAAGGAAGTTGCATCCATACTTCCAAGCTCACCCCATCAGGTATATACAACCCACCCACTTAGGTAGATATTGCATAGATCTGAGACCTTAGGTCATTTTGTTAAATGATCCGTAGAATTTAGTGAATATGATGTATCCTACTTGCCTAGAGTATCAATCAAACGACAAGTTTTGGCTGACTTCGTAGCAAAATTTACTAGGCCCCAAGTCATGGTAATCATGGAAGAGAGGTGAAAATTGCTTGTTGGTTGGTCGATTAGCTCACAAGGATGCGACGTTGGAATTATTCTATGAAATGAAGATGGTGAAGAACTAACTTATGCATAATGAGGCTGGGTATGAGGCAATTCTATCAAGATTGAGGCTTTGTGAGGCAGTCGAGGTAAAATGATTTGATTGTGAAGAGCGACTCCCAACTAGCCGTTCAGCGGCTGAGTAATGGGTTCCAGACAAGGGAGCCCAATATGATAGCTTATCTGATGGAGGTAAAGAGGTTGGTCGAATGAATGGGGAATGTTACCTTCGAGCAGGTCGGTCGGGAGAATAATCAGCAGGTAGATTCATTGGCTCATTTTGCTTCATCCTTCAAATCAAATATTCCTCGGATCATCCCCTTGGAAATTCTATAGCCCAAAAGAGTAAGAGAATCGAGAGTGATGAAGGTGGAAGCTGGATGTATCCGATCAAAATATATATAGAATTTGTAGATTCACTCGATGACAAGAAATAGTCCAGGAGACTGAAATATCGGAGTTTACATTTTTTCTTGATAAATGTGGTGTTGTATAGGAAGGGCAACATGATGCCGTATTTGAGGTTTCTTGGGTACGAGGAGGCGAATTACTTGCTTAGGGAAATTCACGAAGGGATCTACTGGAGCCATTCAGGAGGGAAGTCAATTGCTCACAAGGCACTCAGGCAAGGTTTTTTTGGGCTGACGATGCATCAGGATAAGGTCGGGATGGCCTGCGTATATGATGAATGTCAGAGGAACACTATTGTGCCTCACCAACCGCTAGATCGGCTAACCACCATGTCGAGCCCTTGGTCATTTTTCCATTAAGGGTTGGATCTCATCGGACGTATCCCCACAGGTCAGAGACATGCGAAGTTTGTAATTGTAGCAGTCGATTATTTCACCAAGTGGGTGGAGGCCCAGCCACTGTCCGATATAATTGAGAAAAAAGTCTAAGATTTTATGAAAAATTCGGGATCTCCATGGCTATCTTCACACATAATGGGAATCATTTTGACAGCGCAAGCTTCAGGAAAATTTTCCGGAAGTACTATGGGCACATTGGACGACCTAGAAAGACTCCACAGAGGAAACTCATTTCTCACTGGCTTACAGATATGAAACAGTGATTCCAGTGGAGATCAGGATAATGACCCATCGAGTCCAGTATTTTGAAGAAGGACAGAACGAGGAACTTACCAAACAGCACATTGATCTGGTAGAAGAAAAGAGAGAGAGGTCGGTGCTCAAAGTAGTAGCATATCAGGAAAGAATGGTTTGCTTCTACAATGGTAGGGTCCGGGTACGAACATTTCGACCCGAAGACTTGGTTTTGAGGCGAGTCACCCTAAATACAAGAAAACCCGAAGATTATGAGCCCAGTAGGAAGGACCTTACAAGGTTGCCGATATCATCAGGTCGGGTGCCTATCACCTAGAGCAGCTGGACGACACCCGACTAAAAAATCCTTGGAATGCATAAATATTAAGGAGATATTTTCAATAGAGCCTTTCTTAAAATGACTTTCAAAGAATTATAAGAAGGGAAATATACCCCAAGTATATGAATATGGATTCCCCTTTATAAATAAAGAGTTGTTCATTTTCGTTTGTTTTTTTATGGATGGGAAAGACTTATTTAATACTATGGCGAGATACGTGTGATTGGAATACATCAAGGGGTGCAGGACATGTGGGAAAAGCGTGAACCCCCCATGGTACCCAATCCCTGGTGTCATTATCAAACCGTCAGGTTGGAGCATTAATACCCAGTGGCTTGCACCATTGAGGGATAGAGCAAAAAGGTCTGTGTGGTGTTTGGCTCATTGGGTATGCATAGCATGCCCGCCTACAGAGTCGGCGTGGCGTTTGGTGCCCCAAGGTAATCATAGCAGGCATGGATTGAATACGGTTGCGAGGAACTACATTTTCCTCTAGATTTGTGATGCACATTACAAATTGTACACTTAATAAAAGAGAAACTAATCATTTTACACTTATAATTTCACTAATCCACTTAATTTAGTACATTTGTAAAATAATAATTAAATTTATATTTTATATATTTTTATTGTGATTTTTATTTCTTGTGTAGGTGAAATAATATCTTGGATGCATAACTAGAAAAAAGGACGGGATATTTAGATTTTGGAGGCCGAAAACTTGAAATGGCGTTCTAACAGTGTACAATTTCGGAAATTCTAAATTTGTGCAAGTTTTGTAATTTGGCTATACCTTTGTACTCCGTTATCGGATTAAGGCGATTCTAGTTCCAGATAAAATAAAACGCAAATGTCTATAACTTTGTTGTGTACAAGAATTTCTAGTTCTGAGGTTTTCAAGGTCTAATTTAGTGAAGACGTCAATATGTGTTGCAAATAATTTTAATTTTTAGAAAATAAAATAAAAAATATATATAAAAAGTAAAAAAATTAAAATTAAAATTAAAATTTTAAATGTCATAATCCACTTTAGTTGGATTGTGATCATGTTTGTAAAAATATCAATAAAAAATAAAAATAAAAAGTCAAAAAAAAAGGAAAAAGAAGAAAAAATAAACTAGTAAAAATTTGTTTTTTGTATTTGATTTGAAAAGTTGTAATTAATAATTGAGAGATGAGCACCTCTAATATAAATAGAGGTGCTTACCTCTCATTTTTCTTCATGCTTTCTTTCAAAGTTCTCTTGTAGAATTTGAGAGAGATTGTTTTGTGTGTTTTAAGTCTTAAGCTTTCTTGTAATTTCTATTTCTTTCGGTAATAAAATTATGCATGTTTTTCTTCAAATCATGAATGGCTAATTTCATCATGCTGGGGTAAATTGTGAAGCTTTTAATATGAGAATATAGATTAATATTATTTATATTATAATATATTAATTATAATCTGAATAAATAATTTAAATCTAGATTAATTATTAAC
Organism: Zanthoxylum bungeanum; assembly: GCA_019454045.1. NCBI lineage: Eukaryota > Viridiplantae > Streptophyta > Magnoliopsida > Sapindales > Rutaceae > Zanthoxylum > Zanthoxylum bungeanum. The sequence continues at coordinate 199,702 of SKCR01038865.1, read as the reverse complement.
AAACTTTGTTACCGGCTTTATGACTCGTTTTTATTTATTTGGCATAATTGAGTATCCAATTGGACTTGTTATAAATAAACGTTATCACCATATTTATGGCTGGTTTTATATGTTTAGGCATAATTAATTCCTGAAGTAAATTAACAGGGTAATAATGACAATTTGTATATTATAAAAAGTAAGATTTCTTTATATTTGAAATATTAAGAGTGGATCTCATAGCCCCAGTATTTTAATTTATTGTTGCTGTTCAATTTAAAATTTTCCATCACTTCAAGAAATCCAATTTTTTTATTTCACTCGAATTGTTATTTTGTTTTACTAAATTTATTTCTTTTAGATCGACCGCGGACTAACCGGGTTATTTTATTACTTTGACACTCTTATACTTGGGAATAAATAACAACTTTTTGAGTGTGTCAAGTTTTTGGCGTCGTTGCTGGGGAATATAATTTAGTTGATAAATAATAATTTTTTCTTTATTTTTATTTTTTATTTTTATATTTTCTACATCTCATTGTTTTCTTTATATTTGTGCAGAACCAAGATGTCCCGATTTATCCTAAATGAATCTTGAACCCAGACAGCCCACATATAGACAAACCATGTACTTAATTTTTCAAGGTTACATAAGACAGAAATCTCAATTAAAATGTAGCTTGTATTTTGCCAAAGAATTTCTTGAACCATCTCCATCTAGACATTCTTCAAGAAATCTCAATTAAAATGTAGCTTGTATTTTGCCAAAGAATTTCTTGAACCATCTCCATCTAGAGATTCTTCCAAAATTGTTTGTGAGAACCTAATTGGAGAAATTGAGAAGTTGAACGATAAATTCAATTGAGATCAGAATTGACAAGAATCAGAAGACGTTTTTAGAATCTAATCAATATATTTTTTTCTCTCTCTTTTGCCATTTATTTTTATTTTTAGTTTTATTTATTTATTTATTTTCTTTTTTTCACTTGTTTATTTTTTTCTTAGTATTGCATTTGCATATTTAAATTTCAGCATATAGTCAGCATTTAAGTTGCATGAGACATTGGTCTCGATCATCTAGTGGTAGATTAAATAGAGAGTCTTCATCACCGTCATCATCAGTTAAAATAGCCGAGAAAAAAAAATTAAAAACCCACCTGCCAAAAATGAAAATCCAGTTGATCAAGAAGAAAATGAGTCCCAGCATGGAGATCTTAATCATCCTAGGACACTCAGAAAATTCATGAATCCCATTAGGACAGGATCATCATCTTACATTGTTTTCCCCACATATGCTTCACGTTTCAATTTTAAAGCATGTGTGATCCAAATTTTACCCACATTTCACGGTCTAGAATCAGAAAATCCTTATCAGCACTTAAGGGAATTTGAAGAGGTATGTAACACTTGCACATACCAAAATTACAGCATGAATATAATTTGATTAAAGTTTTTCCTTTTTCTTTAAAGGATAAAGCTAAAATTTGGTTGCAGAACCTTAGGCCAAGATCCAACAAAACTTGGGATGATTTACAAGAGCAGTTTCTGGAAAAATTCTTTTCCATTCACATGACAAACTCCTTTAAGAGGAGAACCATAACTTTTACACGAGTCGGGGGAAATACTTTCCCAATATTGAGAGAGATTTAATGTGATGTTCAATATTTGTACACATCACGGGTTTGAAACATGGAGGATGGTTTCTTAATTCTACGAGGGTTTAACACCCCAAGGTAGACAATTAGTGGAAATGATGTGTAATGGTAAGTTTAGGGACAAAAATCCCCGAAAATGCACTAGATTACCTAGAACACATAGATGAGAATGCACAACAATGGGACATAGTTGGCACTTATGAGTCGTCTGTAAAACCCAAGCTATCTGAAACAGGTATGTTTAACCTTAGGGAAGACCATGACATTTCTGCTAAATATGCATCTCTAGCTAAAAAAATCGAGCGATTAGTGAAAGTTTGTAATTATCCAAGTTTCTGACCCTATGCGGAATTAACACAATAAATCAAGACAAGTCCTGACTATTGATTCTATCGATTTCTAACAAGCAACCTCAATATTAAACAATTAAAATATAATGCAGAATATTACTAGTAATCACACAAAATCAACTCAAATATTTTGGTGACGAAGTGGAAAACTCGTGCTAGCAAAAAATCACTTCGGGTATCTCGGCTACCAGCCCAAAATCCACTATATGAGAAAAAGTTACTGTGATGGTAAAAGACCTATGGCGGTAACTCCACCGACTCTAGTACCTATAGACTTAAAGAACTCAAAGAACTCCTCGAGCCCGTACCCCACGGTTTCTTCAGAACCTCTGAAATCTCTGAGCAAATCAATTCTACAAGCACATCGGAACTCCGACTACCAATCTTCCTCCTTGAGAACTCTAAAGGTTTAGGAAATTTGGTTTTGATGTGTTGATGGTTTAACAAAGATTAATATCACCACAAACAAAGAAGATGAGAAAAGCAAATAAGTCTTCAAGGTGAGAACAAGAAGATTGAAAACAAAGAATGTGTTTAGGCTCAAGATAATGTGTTTTCAACACTTGTGAATGTCATTCAATGTTTGTTTATATAGGTATGGTAAAGGAAAAGGGTTTCCTAGTGTTATTTTGGCTTAAAAACATGTCTAAAGTATCTTACTTACGCACGGGCATTCTAATACACTTCAAACGTAATTCAAATGCAAAGTTTATGCCTCAAAACATTCAAACGAAAATATGAAAGCCACACGAACGTAGGTCACGGACTGGTTTTTAGTTGCAACTTAAAACGCTTGTAACTTTATCGTCCCTTGGCCAAATCATACGTTATTTATATGTACGCGATCGTCTTCGAGTCTCATTTCCAATGCAACTGATCTCATGTCAATTGGAGATCTAAATCATTTGGAATATTCAAAAGAGTGAACATAACTCGGATACCTCCATCAGATTTTGTCCAAATACTTGTCCAATTTCTCCGAGATCTTCAAGACTCATTACAACTCAATTGTACTTGTTTTGTTACGGATGTAACTTTATCGTCCCATATACTAGTACTCTCTCATATACTACTCTCCCGCTTTTTGTCATGAAATGATAAAATGTGAAGGTACATGGATAAACAACACATGCAAGAGTATATGCAAACAAGATTTACTCCCCCTCACTAACAGGCCCACTCAGTTAGCAAAAAATCATACGGGAAGTAAACACTCATAAATACGCAAAGAAAATATATATGAAGAAACTTGAAGCATACACAGACACACAATGAGGTAAAAATAAAAATAAACAAAATTGACTGAAACATCACTTGAAGCAAGTACAATGATATCCAGTAAGTATTCAGCTATTTATGACATGAAATAATATGCATCACTTTAGATTTTGCTATTACTACACACATGCATATGACATAAACACCAAAGCATAGCAAGTACTTGCGTGAAAAATAAGTGCCCAATAAATCAAGGCTTAAGACCTTATTTTATGAGCGGGACACAGCCAAATAAATCTCATCTCTTAACAAACCAAGGTCACAAAATTTGTGTTCAAACCCAGCACCACTGGTACCTGAAAATTAGCAAAATTAGTTGCATGTTATGTTATTCTCCCCCTAAATATCTCGAGTGAAGGGTTTTTGCCCTTATCTTTTGAATTTTGTCTCAATGGCTCTTTTGCATTTGAGACTCATGTAAACTATGTATATATATTTATTTTCTTTTATTATAACAATGGGATAGCACAAGGTCAACTAGTCAAAGGTCACACTATTTAGTGAACAAGGTATGATAGAGATTATATTGTCGTCCACAAACTCATACATGCAACCAAGCCTTGATAATTATAAAAACGTGTATGTGAAGTGCATGCATAAGATTAACTAATGGTTTTTACCACAAACTTATGCATATAGAGCATCAAGAAAAATAAACGCATATTACACATGCATAAACATATATCATATATACCAGGATCACATGCAACAAGCTTTTCATCCCCTAACAAGCTAGGGAATTTTTTTTTTACTGGCTTAACAATGAAGGCCTCTGCCTGACTGATCATTTATCACTTGACTGGTAGGCATATGTTATTCTCCATCATTCTTAATATCTAATATATGTATTATACCTTTTGTCATGCTTGGTAAGTAGCTTCAGAGTTCGTGGCTTCAGTGAATATCCCTTAGGTTCTTTACTGAAAAGTACTACCTCGTTCTTGTTTCATAAGATCTTCGCTGAGTATTCTTAACTACCTCATTTATGGACCTCTAGCTGTGCTCAACATTCTTTATCTCCAAGGAAATCTCTTTCTCTAGATCTTTAGTTATGCTCATTAATTATTCGAAGCTTACTGATATTGTCTATCGTTGATGCTCATACTTAAAATGTTACCTCTGGGTAGTTTCCTAGTGGTCCTCCTCAATTGACTAAAGATTCAAGCTTAAGTGCGTGCACCGTGTTGCTTATACCGTATTCACTGCTATTAACATTGACGCTGGCGATTTGGTTCTGGCTAAAGTTTATACTCTTTTCGTAATTTGCTTCCATTATTACTATAAATATGTTTGATGTTCCTTCACACCAACTCATTTTCCATACTTGGTTGCATGCTAGGATACCCCTTCTTTATTGTACCAAATTATAGTAAACTTATTTTCTCAGTTCTGAATTATACTACACTTCTGTCAATACTTACTTAGTATTTTCTTCTATTGTTGGTACACTTTGACAGTTTCACTTCTAAACCTTTTGCTTGCTGACCTTTTTGTCCATTCTCCTTTTCTGTTTTGTAGCTGTAACTTCTATGGTTTATATATATGTCTCATTTTTAGAAAGGATGTCACCCTTCATATGTCTCCAGTCATGTCTAACGCTTTTACATCCTCGTCACCGCTTAACTAGTACTTTCTCTCTTCATTATTTCATCTATATAACTTCTCTTCTAGATCTCTCACTTAGAACTATCCCCCCTTCTATTATGTTCTTGTACTATATCTAAAGGTTTTTTGTTTCGATCTTCTTCCACTACGTATTCTCTTGTTTGTGGGAATATCTTGAGACGAACATCGACGTTTATCTTTTTGTCGTTGTTTAACGAGGGTTGTGAGGGTGGAAACTTATCTCGAGGTCTTTCTGTTTATGGTGATCTAGTGGCACATATTCTTTAGCTAGGAGCCTAGGACTCTCGTGTATACATGTCTGGTTTCTTTTCCTACACTGGGGTACTACTGCTAAAACTGTCTAGTTTGATTCCTCCAAATTTACTCCTAATCATTTTCAACAATCAATCATTCCACCTCTTCTGCGAAATCCTTCTAGAGCCATGTTTTCTAACAACATTCTCGTACTGCCTCTGTACTTCTTTCTGTTTAGTCTTTATTGTTTAACCTTTTGAAGTCGTTATTTTCTCTCTCAGTACTTTTATACTTTCTTTGCTATTCTTCCTTAAGAAACTTACTCTACTACGAAGGTTTCTTTCTTGTCTCAGTTCCTTAAACTCCTTACTCATTTACTTTCTTGAAAACTCTATCTATTTTGATTAATTAGAACACCTCCTACTAAATCTTTGGTCCATGCGGTACTCTTTTTCTAATATTTTCTTCTTGATAAATGAGACTTTTTATAAGTTGTTCACTATGTTCCTAAGAGTCGTTCTCCATGATCTCTTCGTACTTCTAAAATCTTTACTTCTTTAAGGATTCCTTAATTCAACGATGGCTTCTAGATTTGACTTGATTTACTACGACTTCAACTATTCTTTCTTATATAGAATGTTTTTTGCCATCTCGTGATTTTTATCTATGTTTTGTTGAACTTATTGGCTTCATTATCTAGATACTTCGTAATCCATATATTCTATCAATTACTCTTCTTTACTTGTTCTTCCTCTTACTGGGTTCTAAGTTGGGTATGGATACATGCTCACGTGTCTGGTTAGGTGTCTATATACTTACTAGAATCAAGGTTTCCGGAAGTAAAAGTCCTCATTCATTCTGCAGGAAATTGGTCGGATACTCCATGTCTTGGGGTCCCACAACTATCATCAAATTTTACATTACTATCTTCTTGTTATGTTATCTTCATGCTCGAATGCACTGAATTTCCTTGTTACTTCTCGCGTTCCTCTTACCATTTGCATATCCTATTTCTTTGCTCAACGCCTTGGTACTGAGGCTAGCGGTGGTTCATTCTTCTATCTACTTCCTAGATCTCGGCTCTCTATTCTTGTTATAAGTCTCGACTTTGGCACTCTATTCTACTGTCTAACTGGTACTCTTGTCACTCCTAAATATCTCCAATCTCCCAGGTCTATTCTTTTATACGTTCAGGAATTTCTACTGACTTGAGCTGATCTGTAGGTTCTACTACATTTGATCTATCTTATAGACTCCTACTAGTCTTTGCAAGCATTGCGCTGTCTTTCCTTGATCTATGGCTATACTAGGTTCTCTTCTTTATATCCTTAAGAACTTCATTGATCCTTTTTTTTTCTAGATGGTCTACCTCCCGAGGTCTTTCATTTCCTAAGATGAACTCTCGTCAGGCTTCTTATGATCATCTATATCTATGCTAGGGACTAGGGAAAACATCTTTTGCTTTGATGAGTTTCGGTATCCTTGTCATAGTACTCTCTGTCCTGGTGGAGTTTATTTCTCATATAAGATAGGTATGAGCTAGATTCCATCAGGATATCTTTGTTGGTTGGCATCGCGGAGGGGTGAGGATTTGGGTAGGTTGGGGCCTTATCTAATGGATTTCTTGGTTTGGGCAACTAATCGTTTTCCTGACGTCATTCCTCTTATTTGCCTGTGGACCTAGGTTTGGGGAATCTAGAATCTTTGCGTCCTTATGGCATCTCACATCTTTTTCAAGCCTCGACGACTAATCCTGATTTCTTGCTTCTTCTGCCTTACGGATGTTCTTGGTTATTTGGGGAACTCGCTATCTATATGAAGTGCTCGAGAGTTATTGGATCAACTTGGAAGAATTTTCTGAGTTGGAAATGAATCTTACTTGGAGGGAAAGAACTTTACTTAGGTCTACTCGGTTTTTTACTCTTGTTCAGGCTTGCTATATTCTTCTTCATTATCCCAAGTTCTGGTTTTTTTCCATATTATCTCATTTTATACTTCTATCTCTTTACTGCCTCTGGTTACTTAGATCGTTTTTACTTTATCATTTTTCTTTCCTTATTTTTCTTTCTATCTTTCTCTCTCCCTCTTCCTACTTTCCTAGGTGATTTTCCATAGAACTTTATTATTTCTTTCTGTCTCCTTACTTTTCCGTCTTCGGCTGCTTAAACCTCTACGCATCTCTCTTTCATTTCTTATAACTCATTTTCCCACTCCATTGGGTACTTTTCTTAAAATCCTACTGTCTGGTTTCATAGCTCATTTTGTACTTCTGGTAATAGGTCAGAATAACTACAGGGGAATTCTCAACTTAGATCTAGAATGTAGTTGTTCTCACGAGGAATACTATTCTAATAGTCTGGGAAAGCTTACTAACCTGTCTATGGATCTTGAGGACGTACTCGAGGATCAGATACTGGAGAGGTAGTGTCCCGCATACAAGTATATCAGACATACTATGTATACAAGACCCCAACACTCTACCCACTATTGTCACTGACTCCCTAGACCTTGCTCTGATACCATCTTTGTAACATACCCAATCAGGGAGATGCTACCGGCAGGGAATATGCCATACTATTCCCCTAAGCCTCTAAATTTTGACTGTGAACAATACTGATGCTCTTTTCAAATACAAACTCTCATATGAGAGCAATGCCCAAAACCATGACATAGTGTAAAATAGTTCACATAAGACTAAACATACAAATATCAATTATCTCAAAAATTCTATACATGAATACTTATGAACATATTTAATTTATGACTGCCTGGACTGGACTTTACTTAACTCGACTGACTCAAACTTTGACTGGTGGACTCAGACCCTCTAGTGACTGCCATCAGTATCCGTCCTCTCGAGCTCGTCCTCCAGGAATACCTGTAAAACAAAGAAATTGGGATTGGGGGGTTAGATCATTGTACGATCTAAGTGAGTGGACGAAAAACTAAAATACAGTTATAAAATATTTGGTTTTAAAACCGAAAATTCACGAAATAGCTTTATAAGAAAACTATTTTTCTGTTTGAAAACTTTGAGCTTCTTTTTGAAAAATCTCGTTGTCTGAACTTTTTCTGTAAAGATTAACTCAAATTCACTTTGAAAATCTGCTTCTGGAGACTTGTATATGAAAAACTGATTTCTGAAAATCGGATTTCTGAAAACTGATATGTTTATGAAAAACTTGACATATGGGGCGTTACATATCGTCCTCCCCCCATACGCCTAACTAGAGCTAGGAGTGCAAATCCATGACTTTGGGGCATTACGTATCGTCGTCCCCAAAGTATGCCACTATTGTCCCTGAAACTAGTGGTCTTGGGGCGTTACGTATCGCCGTCCCCCAAGCCACTGAACTAGAACTAGGGGTGCGGATCTATGCTACCCTCCAAGCTCTGAAACTAGGATTTAGGGGCATCTGTCATCCCTAGTCCTAAACTAGGATCTGGGGGCGTTACGTATCGTTGTACCCCCAGTCCTCTACATGTGCACATGTGCTGTCTGTCAATTCAAAACTATAGCAAGTTACATACTGAGGTGGTTTTTCCCTCATACCTCAAAAACACAAAATCATGCTTTAAAAATATCTATCTTCTAAATCATTTCTCAGAATATGCATAATCCAAGTATAACTGAAAAAGAATTTGGCTAACGCCCTAAATGCGAGAAAGTAAGTCTGTTACGAAAAAAATAACAAAATAAAAAAAATCATCTTAAAGGAAAAAGTGTCCACTCACATATTTTGAAATTTGGCTGGCACTGAATCCCCTCTTCGAAAACGATTGTGGTTCCTGTGGATAATCTATGATTGGAAACTTGATTAGTATATACGTAGTAAAATTAACCTCGGTACTTAACTATGCTTAATGATACATCAATATGTTTTATCTACGATCGTGCTTATATTTTGATGTAAGATATGTATACGAACTGATACGAGACCTGTAAGGCAGCCTCTAACACGCTAGAGTGGAACTGGGACGGTTTAAAACTGATTAGGGGAATTTGGACACGCGTCGCGTCGTAGGCCATTGCGCGTCGCGACTTGCATCATCCAGAAATATGCTCAAACATTTCTAGTACGCGTCGCGATGCAAGACCTTGTGCGTCGTGACGCGTATCAACCCGGAAGCATTTCTAGGAAAATTCCCAGTTCACATAGCAACCCGGGGCGTTCTGCTTCGCAACGCAAGACCAAATTCTGGTCTTAACTTTATGATTCCCCACTCAATTTACTTAACACTTAGACCATATCTCCACATAAGAAATTAGCCTCAACCAATCTCCAAAATACAATCAATATCATTCTCAAGGCCAAATCATATCCAACCTATCATTTATACTTATTCTTATTTCCAAAATCTAACAAATTGGGGATTTCCAACAACCATTATTTCTCATCACTAAACATATATAAACATCAATTACTACAACTCAACAATATCATCAATCAATAAATCATCAAAACATCAATATCCAAAACTTGGGATAAATTTTCCTTACTTTCTTTCTCTTGGTTTTCCTTCATTTGTCAAGCCTCCATGGATGTCAAACTCTTCTCTTGCCTCTTTCCTCTTTACTCTTTTCTTTATCTTCTCCTTCCTCCATTCACGTTTTTCTCTCTGCATTCTTTCCTAATTTTAGGAAACCTTGAATAGTGCTCCTTTATATAAAATAGGTTGTTTCATATTTGGAAAGATGTAGACAAATATGGAAATTTGGAGAAAATTGGAGACTTTTCTAGATAAGTATGCGGTACTATTATTCCAGATTTTTTACTTGCATTTTTGGCTTACTTCTGATTCGAATGTGGAAAAATGTTCAACGTGAAAGTTGTAGCTCTCGATCTCAGCTTTCCGACGATATAACGTTCATAAAAATCAGAGTTTGTATGGGAAAGTTATGGCTCAAATATCATGGACTATCCATAGTGGAATTTCGTAGCGTCTAATATTGGATTCTCGAAGAATTTACCGATAGTCATCTTACGATGGTCTATGTTTCCAATCATAATTTATATTATGTGACACCCATCTCACAGTGTATCGATTTTCAGAATTCTCGGTCATTACAGAGATTCTCGCTCAATATACTCCTCATGGTACTCCACAACATAATGAAGTGTCAGAGAGGAGAAATCATACATTATTGGATATGGTCCGATCTATGTTGAGTTTTACAGATTTGCCCTATTACTTATGGGGTTATGCTCTTTTAACTTCCGCTCATCTTTTGAATAAGACTCCTTCCAAAGTTGTTCCTACGACTCCATATGAGATATGGACCGGTAGGAAACTGAATCTTAGTTATGTTAAGGTTTGGAGTTGTCCTGCATACGTCAGGGTGGCTCAGCAGAATAAGCTTTTACCTCGAGAGAAAAAGTTTAGGTTTGTTGGATATCTTTCAAATACGAAAAGATATTTTTTCTATGATATCGAGCATTGAAATGTGTTCGTATCTCGCTTCGGAAAATTTCTAGAGGTAGGATTTTTGACTGAATGAGGTAATCTTAAACAAGTTGAACTTGATTAAGTACAACCTGATACCAACGAATCAACGGAGGAACCTGAAGTTCAAGTAGATGAATAACCTTCATTACCCACACTCCATAGGTTTGAAAGGGTATCTAGACCTCCTGAACACTTGTATTTGATATACGAAAAGAGTCTTGATGTTCTCTTAGTAGAAGAGACTGACCCTTTTACCTATAGAGAAGCGATGTTGGACATTGACTCCGTGAAGTGGCAAGAGTCCATGAAATAAAAGTTAGACTCTATGCATCTGAATCAAGTTTGGGACTTGGTTCAGCTTCCTGAAGGAATTATTCCTATCGGTTGTAAATGGGTTTACAAGAGAAAGCATGGGCCTGACGGAAAGGTTGAAACCTTTAAGGCTCGACTGGTAGCTAAGGGTTACATGCGGCGACCTGGTATCGACTACGATGAAACTTTTTCGCCAGTAGCGATGCTAAAGTCTATTACGATTTTATTATATATTGCCACTTATCATGATTACGAGATTTGGCATATGGATGTCAAAACAGATTTTCTAAATGGATTTCTTGACGAAGAAATATATATGGAACAGACGGAGGGTTTTGTATCCAGAGAAAACTCGAGCATAGTATGTAAGCTTAAGAAGTCCATTTATGGACTTAAACAAGCTTCACGAAGTCGGAATCTTCGATTCGATGAGATAATAAAATTTTCCGGTTTTCTCAAGAATTCAGAAGAATCATGTGTGTATAAGAAGGCCAGTGGGAGTATGGTGGTATTTTTAGTTCTCTATGTTGACGACATCCTGATCATTGGGAATAATATCGGGATGATACAGGGCGTCAAGGCTTACCTCTGTAAGAATTTCTCCATGAAGGACCTGGGTGAAGCTTTTTATGTCTTAGGCATAAAACTCTATAGGGATAGAGAAATGAAGCTTATTGGGTTATCCCAATCAATGTACATAGATAAGATCTTAGAACGGTATAATTTTGGTAATTGTAAGACAACAAATATACCGTTCAGATATGACCTATATCTTTCTAAGAAAATGTATCCTTAAATAGAAGATGATAAGATTAGAATGTCTAATCAGCCTTATGTTTCGCGTTTGGGCAGCATCATGTACGTCATATTATGTACTAGGCCTGATATCAGCTTCGCAGTTAGTGTGACCAGCAGATATCAGACCAATCCAGGTAAAGACCATTGGATGGCTATTAAACATATCCTAAAGTATCTTAAAGGTACTAAGGATACGTTTCTGATTTATGGAGGAAATGAATTGCAGGTTAATGGGTATAAGGATTCGAATTTCCAATTGGATCCTGATGATAGAAAATTTACAACATGATTCGTGTTTACCCTTAACGGAGGTGTCATTTGTTGGAAAAGATTCAAACAGGGATCCACAGTTGATTCCACCATAGAGGCAAAATATATTACAGCTTCTGAAGCTGTAAAAGAAGCTGTTTGGGTTAAGAACTATATCATAGAATTGGGAGTTGTCCCAAGTATCGAGAATCTGATTCCGTTATACTGTGATAATAATGTAGTCTTTGTACAAGCAAAGGAACCGAGGGCGCATAAGAAGTTGATTCATGTGGAACAGAAGTACCACATCATTCGAGAGATTGTGTCGCGAGGGGACCTTATCGTGTGCAAGGTCCCAAGTGAAGATAATGTAGCAGACCCGCTTACCAAGGTCATTCCTCTGAATTTATTTGATAAACATGTGGAGTCGATGGGTATGAGATACAATTGATATTGGGACTAGAGCATGTGGGAGAATTTATTAGGGTTGGTGCTCGAATCAATAATTTCTTATGTATTTCCCTGTAAATACTTATATAGATATTTTATTATGAATAAAATAAAAAAATTTCAATTATATGACATCTCTTTATATATGGTAAAGACGTAGTTGACCTGAGAATGATTAGTTATGATACAGTAACAAAAGCGTCGCAACTGACATTGAGTTGTATCATAACAGTATCATTTCTTTAACAGTTCATATTAAGGTTTACATTACTTGGTCAGTAAGTAAACCTGTTGAGACTGGTACATGTCGTATATTGGAATCTTGGATTTCAATGGTTGATTCTCAATGAACCATGAGTCTTAGAGACTCGTATAGACATATAGATGTTTATATTGGATAAACATTGAATGACTTATCGAACATTCTTAATGGATGTTACACCAACATCAATAAGAATCTTCTCGGGTTGAGTAGTATAGTGATTCTTTGACTTGTGATATCACTATGGATATATGAGATATACTTCACACTTTGATGGCAGTCACGTCACCGACTTATTTAGGTCAGACCTCCGCTTGTTCGTTGATTGTGGACTGATCCTCAGGATATCATGTGTGTGTCAAGATAGAATATGTCATCTCTATGTACAGAGCACAGTATTCAATATGGAATTAGCAATCTGTTAAATCCATGGGCCCGTGGTACACTGTAGAAGTGAATTCTAAGTGTTATTAAGAGATTTCTAATAGAAACGCTGACATGATTATATCTATAGAGATTTGACGTTTATATCTATATCTTTGGAATAATCTGGATACCTGTGACGGATGGATTATATGTATACAATGACCTTGACCTGTATGGTACAACGATTTTATCTGTGGTTGTCATAAATTATTGGTACGTAGATTATGAACATGAAATTAGATTTCGTGACGGATATGTCTGAGCCTAGAGAGTCTCACTAATGAAATATACTCGTAGAGCACTAGGGCAACTTTTATGAATAATATTGATTATTCATAAATCATTTAACGGTTAAACGAAAGATAAATGCATATAGCCCCAAATTTTATGAAAAGAAGAAACCCTAGGATCTCATAAGATCATCAAGAAACATGAAATAAATTTTCTAAGCTTAGGGTTTTGAAGAATTACCTTAAATCTCCTAATTCCTTAGCATTTTTTTCTTGATTTTCTTCTTTTCCTTCACTTGAATTATCAAGCAAAATTGGAACTGTTGGACAATTATGACCCAAAGCGTCACTATTTGTACAGATCATGGTGTTGTTGTACAAATTAACTATGTGACAAAGAAGATTGCACTCTTATCATTTGTGATTAGATCACCTAGATATATAAATGATGAGAGGTCCTTGTGATTTGTTCCTGGACGGAGAATGATATGACACAGTATCAGTCCACGAAGGATAAATCATTAAATATCCCTAGTCAGAGTATTATCGAGATTAGACATCGATAAATACATAAAAGACTAGTATTATACTTGTGCGCGTTGTGAGGGCACACGACATAGTTCTCATATATTTGGGTCTAGGATACTCATGCAAGTGTAATAGGAGGTTGTGTTTTACCAATGGTACGGGAAACAGCTTCGCTCTGGATAAGACCCCCTCGGAATTCCATTGGTAGTATGACTATGTGTCTATGGAAGTCCGAAATCAGGGTAGGTGTATTTGGTCTTAACCCGAGACTTGCACCGCTAATACATACGACAATCAATATACTTTGGTTGAGGTCGTCCAGGGCTTTAACCTGTTTCTGTGTACGCCGATTCTGGGTATATCGAGAATCGTAGTGTGTTGGGTGTGATGTCAAGACGGAAATGTCACTCCAGTCATATGGAGATGATGGTCACGTAGGATACGGGGCTGGTTCTCTTAAATGCTGCGCAGTTATCGGGATATTATGACTAGGTCATGTATATCCGATTATAGAGACTAGTTGCCAGACATCCGACCTGTACTTCGTACGGGGCAGACACAATTCCAGCCCCAGGCCTAGCACGTGATCATCCGATACTGGACAGAAATACGCAATACTACGGTATACTACGCTTGATACAAATCATTTATTCCTGTAAGGATGTTTCCGGAGAATTGGGGAGGCATGGCGTTTTGCTAGAGGCCAACCTTGTCTTGTAATTCGGTATAAACGTGGTACGAGGTACTTACGTGTTCGGATAATCCGACGACCGAATTTACTGCCAACATATTCAGGGATCTCATGGGTCGCTTCCCAAAGATTCACCGATGACGTATAACTCGCACTCTAAATTAATCTGGGATTAATTAGAAGAGAGAGAAACTTAATATGGGATTAATTGCGGAGATATTTTATCTGGGATAAAATATCCATTAAATAGAGATAACGATTAATTTGGAATTAATCGATAAATTAATATATTCGATATATTAAACGAAATTGGATTTCGACGCGGAATTAAAATTAGATTTTAATTCGGGGGAACGAATTAATTTAGAATTAATTTGTAAGTGACGTGAATAGTGATTTCGCTAGGCGTAATCATTTAATTACGACGCAACGGAAAATTCGTTAATTTGGAATTAGCGAACCGAGCCCGAGATTATTTGCGAGCGCATTCACATTTCAAATTCGAGTGCGGCACGTCAAATCAAGCGTCAAATCGCTAGTCGCATCAAGCGTCAAATCACAAGTCACTTTGAGTGATGTGACATGACAAGTTGATGGATTGAGTGATGTGGGTGGTTGGAGGCTTTAATGGTTTGACTTATTAAAGCCAAATTCAAATGAAATTCATTTGAAATTCAAATGTGTGTATATATTACATAATTTGAAAACCAAACACACAATCTTCTCTCTCTTTTCTCTCCTCACACACACGCCCAAGGGGCTGTGAAATAGTTCACTGGTTTCCTCCAAAAACGTGAGTTGGGAAGCATGGAGTTGGGTTTTTGTGGCAAAAATCGCAAGTGCTAGCACACTACGAGATATGCGAAGGTGATAGGGAAGCTCACCCATGAGCCGGGAACCGTTCGACGAAGCTTGGAGCTTGACGAAGGAGCCAAAACGAAACCAAAACAGTGAGCACACCCACTGCAATTCACGCCACTGTGAAGGAGCAGAATCTGAAATTTTGTTGCTTGCCGCGTCGCTCAACTGATCGATGTAAGTATTCCGCAACTTCGTCGATGTGTATTCGCAATGTTTTCATGCTTACAATGATCTTGGGACCTAATTAGAAACCAACAATGGCATCAAGAGCCTAGGTTTGAGCATGAAAATATTTAGGGCTTAAAATTGGGTAAATTTATTTTGAGCATGATTTGGTTAAATTGTTTGATTGAGCATGTTTAAATGATGTTTAATTAAAGATTGATTGGATCAATTTGTTGAAAATGAGTTTGGAACAATTTTCCCCAAAAATGTTACCTTGGCCGAATGTATAGGGTTCATGTGGAATCTTGGAATTTTTTGATTTTGATTCATTGGATGAGTTAGAATCATGATGGATACTGTTAATTTGAAATTAATTAGATTAAATTTTGAATTGAACAAAAATCCCTAATTCCTTATGTTGGCCGAATGGTATAGCCCTATTTTAGTCTTGGATTTTTGATTTTTTGGACATTGGATGTGATGGAAATCATTCGGGATGAGGATTTAATATCGATTGTGAAATTAATTGGATTGAATTCGAATCGGATAAAAAAGTCTCTCCTTGGCCGAGACACTTTAAGCATGTGTATGGGTTTGATTTTTCATTAATGTGTTGGACATGTGATGATGATGATGAACATGATTAATTAAGCTAATTTGATGTTTTGGAAATATTGATTTGGGTGATTAATCATGATATACACTTTAGGTTAATTAAATGTGAAATTGGATTTTATGAATTTAATTAATTGGGCCTTAAAATTGGATTTGGGCTTTTAAAGTTGTAAATGGGCTTATTGGGCTTTGTTGTACAAAGTTGGGTTTAGGCAAATTGGATTGGATCCAATTGGGCCCAAAACCGCTTCCATAAAGCCCAAATGCGACTTAATGGACTTTAAAGTTTAATTGGGCCTAATGGGCCAAGATTGATTTATGGGCTTATGGGGTAACTCTCGGATTGGATTTTGGTTATTCGGTTTGACTAGAGTTGACCAAAAGTCCACGCCTTAAGAAATTAATTAAAAACCCATTGGACTTTAATTAAATTGACGTTTGACGTTAATCGGGTTTTGAAACCCGTTACGATTAAATTTGGAATTTAAGTCGTAAAAGTTCATTAATAAAGTGTAGTATTTAATTGGAATTAAATAACGAATTATAATTGAATGCATATTAAATTGGATTTAATGATGTAGTTTAATTTAATTCGAGAATTCGTACTTTGAGTACTTATTCGCAAAGACGAGTTTAACTCGCACAAAATCAAATCGTTGTTTGAACATTGGATGATCATTAATTATCAGATTAATTAATTTGATTAGATTGATTGATAACATGCTTGTATGAATACATGATTGCGATGCATGAATAATGTATATCGGATGGATATTAGATGGGTGGGGCAATTTTGGAAATTGTAATAAATTTGATTTATTAATTTGACCTGCGTGTCCAGCCTTATTACCTCTCATTTCTTTGTATTCTCTTATCACTTATTCCCCTCAATGTAAATGAGGTTTCTTTAGAAGTGTAGTGTAACGGGTAGAAGTGATACTTGTGCTAGCGGGAGAGAGAAAGGGAGAGATTTGATTTAGGATCAATTGTGTAAAGTATCCATCCGCATATCATTATTATTTTTCATATACGCTTTATTATGTGTTTAGAATGCATGTTTAAGGGTGTATGATGATGAGACCTTAACAAAGATAATAAATTGGTTGCCAATTTGCACGCGAAAAACCCTCGCTCAATATTAAGCGTTTTTCCTTCCATTGAGTGATTCTCACTCAAGATCCGAGACGGCATTGGTTTGTTGGCCAAAGTCAAGACCTTTGTCTGTCGAAGATGTGTTTGAATCACGAGAGCTTTGTTACATGTCAGTGTCTTGTCCAAGTTGTGGTTTGTTGGCCAAAGTCAAGACCACTTCTTGTCCATCGACATTGATTACGAAGCTTTCCATGGTCAATGGGTCGCGCTTGACTGGGATCACTAAGTTTGTTGTGCCAAAGCCAAGGCTTAGTTGATTCAGAGGAAAAAGGTTAGGTAATACATTGGATGTATTGGCATATATAAGATATATGTTTCGGACTTGGATGTCCCTCTACCGGATCTAGGAATTGGATTGGATCCAATCGATCTTAGAGATCTATCTAGTTAATTATCATACAATTTATTGGCCAAAGTCAAGATTGTGTGATATTTAACGGGATCCTAGCCCACTAGGAAACGCGGTTTCCCGAGTACTCGACAGAGGGTTAGAGGCTCTCGCCGAAAAATAGTGGGAGGCAAGAATTGAATTTGCAATATTCGTTCAATTACTCGCCATACGCGCTCAAACAAATATCACTCGTCAAATAATTAAAAGTATTAGTTGGACTAATATTAATGTTGTTTTAATTAATATAGTTGGACTATATTCAAACTAATTCAATAAATAGTTGATTTTATAATTGGATTATAGTAATCAATATAATTGAATTAAAATTATAGTTGATTAAATAGTTGGACTATTGTAATCATTATAATAAATAGTACCTGATATAATTGATTAAATAGTTGGACTATTGAAATCAAAATAATATTGAAAGTTGGACATTTAAAATATAATCTTGGATTAAAATATTTTAAATGGTTTAATTTTCAAATTGGGAATAAAATTTCAGGATGGTCCTGGAAAATGATAAGTTATTTTATTTGATAAAAATATTATGCCTAAGCCTGGAGTTAAGCAAATAGTGGAGCATAATCTTTGGAAGATTATGTGATGATAACTTTAGTGCTTAATCCATTATACTTACCGCAGTAGACTCATTAATTTCTGAATCAGAACTAAGGATTAGATCCTTAAAGTATGATGAAGAAATTGAAGGATCTTCATAAATCTATGTTTAGATTTTAGAAGTACTAAATTGCGAAAGTTAACTCTTGGAGGGTTAATGACTATTCTCAATGAGATAAAGTCAAACTTTGCAATTAGGTAAGTAGCGCAAGGCGCACCTTACTTCGATATTCTAGAAACCCGAGGCTTGGCCAAAGGCTTCTAGAATGTTGAAAAGGGCAAAGGTTAATCATTATAGTCTTCTGGGAAGATAAAGGACATATCCCAAAAATGTCTGCCTAAATGTGGCAAACGGGATCGCGGAAGCGTGACTGCGGTTTGAAAAAAGCAGACATGAAGGAATTGAAGACGAGCAAGGCTCGGACTTCAAATATGTTTGTCAACATTATGTTCACTACTAGTATTGAAATTGGATTTTAGATACTTAGTGTGGTACATAAATATGTATTGATGTTCAGAATCTGTTTTGAACAGGATACTGACTTCAACTGAGATTTTATCTGCAATTTGGAAATGGGACAAAAGTCACTGTTTTAACCGCAAAAACCTAAGTTTAGGAATTACCTTCGGGTGCGTACTTAAATTAGGAAGCTGTTATAATGTAACTGGTTTGACTAGATACATTATCTCTATATCAGTGTTTAACCCGCTGCGAGTGAACCTTTATATTCTAGAACACTAAAGTGTTTTATTATATAAGGATGATATTGAGATAAACACATTAGATGTGAAATAACAGAATTTATATTTTGAATATAAATAAAATCTCAAATATATATATGACAAATAAATAGCTCGTACTGATTTGATCAGAAGAAATTAATTGTGGCAATGTTGTCTAGGACACATTAAACAAGAATCGTATATCCGCACTTTTGAAGAGCGGGTACCGGGACTAATTTGACTCCATTCAAATAAAGTCTACGAATCTAGTTTAGTGGGCAATGTGCCTAAAACACTATTTAATTGGTAAAATTGTAAATGCCACTGATCTGTTAGCCCTAATTCATAGTGAAGCAAGTGGGCCCATGTCTAGCTAGGCTAGATGTGGATATGAATATTTCGTGACCTGTACGGATGTGGCATCGCGTTATGGTTATGTGTTTCTTTTGAAGAACATAAATCGGAAACTTTTATAGTTTCGACACGAAATAGACAAACAGATCAGCTAAAGTATTAGACCGTCACGGTAAGACCGTAATGGAAATACTTAAGCAATAAGTTTCTAAAATACTTGAAAGAGTAAAGTATTCTTTCAAACGAGGACTCCTCCCGGAACACGTCAAAGTGACAGTGTGTCCGAACTGAGTAACCGAATTTTATTGGACATAATTAAGGTTAATCATGAGTCGCTCTGAGCTACCATTTCCTTCAACGGATAAGCATTAACAGTGCAAGAACTTATTTAGAATAAGGTTCCATTAAAATCTGTTTGACAGATTTCATATTAGATATGAACAGGAAAGAAACTAGGTTTCACATTCCTGATAATTTGGGTATGCTGGGCATATGTTTGGATTATACCAAACTAGAACCCAAATTGGATAAGTGCCGAATTGTAGGTTATCCTAGGGATACCATAAGTATTGTACTTATACAACTCACAAGAGAACAATTAGATTGTTGTTCACCATGCGGTTTTCCTAAGAGGAATACCGATATGCAGTGGTAAGTGGGAGGATAGTAAAACTCGATGAAAATCGGAGTAATATTATTCCAGGCATCGAATCCTAATGGAACACAAATAGTTCATCAAGGATGAAACTATACCATTAATCTTCGTATACACAAAAACCGCGTATGTCGGAGAGAGTCAGAAAACAACCTGGGGTATGGGTTTCTGATCTCACCTCGTGAAGATGTTAATCTTTTGAGGTATACCAACTGACTACGTATGAGGAAGTGATACAAGGTATCGACTCCCTATTATGACAAAGTGTCATGAGCCCTAAATGGATTCCATGTATATCAACCAAGTTTGGATACTAGTTGATGTACCGTAAGGCATTGTGCCTATTAGTACTATAAGTCGTCAAGGAAGACATACATGGATAATGTTTGCTAATGTTGCATGTTTCATGTATGAAATATGGCAGCTTTACGGGAAAATCGTTTTCCTGAAAGGAAACCTTTAGGAGGATGTTTACAACATCCTGACGGTTTTGTCGTACCAAAACTAGCAAACAAGGTTTGCAGGTTATTCGATCCATGTTTGGATTGAAGCAATCATAGGTTCTTGGAATTATCGTTTTGATGTAATCATAATGGAGTATGATTTAATTCAAAATGAAAAGATTTTTGTGTATATAAGAGGGTTAGTGGGAGCTCACTGACAGTGGATGTCCTAAATAATAATGATAATATGTCATTTCTTGGAAATGATATTCCCATAATAACTATCGGCGAAAGCTTGGCTTTCGAAAACTCTCCGTGGAACCGTACATTGAAAAATGTACGCGACCTGGTGTCTCATACGCTTTGAGCATATGAAGTCACAAACAGGCCAATCCAAGTGATAGTCACTGGATTGATGCTATAAACATCCGTTAGTATCTTAGAGAACTAAGGATGATGTCTTAGTCTATGGAGAAGGAGAACTTGAAGTGACTGGGATCACTGTACCAAGTTTCCTAAACCGATATAACGACTATAATTCGCAAACGGTACTATACAGTTTGAATAACGATACAGTGAGTTGGAAATCTTCCAAGCAAGATATTGTTACCGAATAAACAACAAATGCGGGTTATTAGTGCAGCTGAGGCGGCAATATAAGCCTTTTGGGTCGATAATAAATCTAATTAGATTATATATAATTCTGTTAGCAGCTACGCTAGGCTTGAGCACATGCTAAAGAATTAATGGTCTCATCAACGATCCAGATATATACTTCGACTATTCATCTAATTCGTTCGGATCATACATCGTGGCGATGTGATGATCGAATAAATCGAGTCAGACGATAATCATGCAAATCCGCTGACGAAAGTCTTTCATCAGCAATTTGAGCCAACCGTACATAGTTCGGGTGTCAAGCACTCGAGTGACTGGCTATAGGCCAAGTGGGAGATTGTTGGACAATTATGACCCATAGCGTCACTATTTGTACAAATCATGGTGTTGTTGTACAAATTAACTATGTGACAAAGGAGATTGCACTCTTATCATTTGTGATTAGATCACCTAGATATATAAATGATGAGAGGTCCTTGTGATTTGTTCTTGGACGGACAATGATATAAGACAGTATCAGTCCACGAAGGATAAATCATTAAATATCCCTAGTCAGAGTATTATCGAGATTGGACATTGATAAATACGTAAAAGACTAGTATTACACTTGTGCGCGTTGTGAGGGCACAACGGCATAGTTCTCATATATTTGGGTCTAGGATACTCATGCAAGTGTAATAGGAGGTTGTGTTTTACCGATGGTACGGGAAACAGCTTCGCTCTGGATAAGACCCCCTCGGAATTCCATTGGTAGTATGACTATGTGTCTATGGAAATCCGAAATCAGGGTAGGTGTATTTGGTCTTAACCTGAGACTTGCATCGCTAATACATACGACAATCAATATACTTTGGTTGAGGTCGTCCAGGGCTTTAACCTGTTTCTGTGTATGCCGATTCTGGGTATATCGAGAATCGTAGTGTGTTGGGTGTGATGTCAAGACGGAAGTGTCACTCCAGTCATATGGAGATGATGGTCACGTAGGATACGGGACTGGTTCTCTTAAATGTTGCGCAGTTATCGGGATATTATGACTAGGTCATGTATATCCGATTATAGAGACTAGTTGCCAGACATCCGACCTGTACTTCGTACGGGGCAGACATAATTCCAGCCCCAGGCCTAGCACGTGATCATCCGATACTGGACAGAAATACGCAATACTACGGTATACTATGCTTGATACAGATCCTTTATTCCTGTAAGGATGTTTCCGGAGAATTGGGGAGGCATGGCGATTTGCTAGAGGCCAACCTTGTCTTGTAATTCGGTATAAACGTGGTACGAGGTACTTACGTGTTCGGATAGTCCGACGACCGAATTTACTGCCAACATATTTGGGGATCTCATGGGTCGCTTCCCAAAGATTCACCGATGACGTATATCTCGCACTCTAAATTAATCTGGGATTAATTAGAAGAGAGAGAAAGTTAATCTGGGATTAATTACAGAGATATTTTATCTGGGATAAAATATCCATTAAAGAGAATAACGATTAATTTGGAATTAATCGATAAATTAATATATTCGATATATTAAACGAAATTGGATTTCGACGCGGAATTAAAATTAGATTTTAATTTGGGGGAACGAATTAATTTAGAATTAATTCCTAAGCGACATGAATAGTGATTTTGCTAGGCGTAATCATTTAATTACGACTCAACGGAAAATTCGTTAATTTGGAATTAGCGAACCGAGCCCGAGATTATTTGCGAGCGCATTCACATTTCGAATTCGAGTGCGGCACGTCAAATCAAGCGTCAAATCGCTAGTCGCATCAAGCGTCAAATCACAAGTCACTTTGAGTGATGTGACATGATAAGTTGATGGATTGAGTGATGTGGGTGGTTGGAGGCTTTAATGGTTTGACTTATTAAAGCCAAATTCAATTGAAATTCATTTGAAATTCAAATATGTGTATATATTACACAATTTGAAAACCAAACACACAATCTTCTCTCTCTAAGGGGCTGTGAAATAGCTCACTGGTTTCCTCCAAAAACGTGAGTTGGGAAGCATAGAGTTGGGTTTTTGTGGCAAAAATCGCAAGTCCTAGCACACTACGAGATATGCGAATGTGATAGGGAAGCTCACCCATGATCCGGGAACCGTTCGACGAAGCTTGGAGCTTGACGAATGAGCCAAAACGAAACCAAAATAGTGAGCACACCCACTGCAGTTCACGCCACTGTCAAGGAGCAGAATCTGAAATTTTGTTGCTTGCTGCGTCGCTCAACCGATCGATGTAAGTATTCCACAACTTTGTCGATGTGTATTCGCAATGTTTTCATGCTTGTAATGATCTTGGGACCTAATTAGAAACCAACAGGAACCATATTTCCTTTGAGGCTCTCGGCCATGGAGAAAAGAGAATGAAAAGGAAACAATTTTTTTTTAATTTAAAGAGAAGCTGCCGACTTTATAAGGTTATTTTGGTCAATTTGGCCTTTTTAATTTCATTAAATTAAAAATAAAATAAGATAAGCTTAAACTTGGACAAATCAAATTTGCACTCTTAAGCTTAATAAATCATGCCATGTGTACAAATAATAATTAGCCATATTTCATAATATTTATGAAATATAGATATTATTAATCATTTAACATTTAAATATCTAAATAATTAATTAATTTAATTATTATTATATATGTATTTTTATTTACAATAAATAACAAATACATATATTTATGGCATGTGTCAAAATCTCATTTGACGATTAATTAATGTGTATCTAATCAAATTATGTATCAAATACAAATACACAATAATTATTAAATGACCAAAATCCCCTAACGCATGTGTTATCGTTTAATTGTTTAAACGATTCGAATTAACTCATTTTATTCGATGAAGTATTATGAATAATTTGTATTATTCACCCACTCATGAATTATGACGACCACTGATAATCTCGCTAAACTATGCAAGTCGAGGTCATTGCATACGTATAATCTCTACGTCACAGGCTATCCATATTATACCTGGGATATAGATAAGAACGTCAAATCTGATCGGTATAATATAGTCGACTTTCAATTTACGATCTCTAAATAACACTCGGAACTGATTTCTGAAGTTATATCATAGCCACGGATTTACTAGATCGTAAACACGTGTATGATGCCTATGCCATGTACATAGGACTGACGGATCCTCTCTTGATACGCACTGGATATCATGAGCATCAATCCACACCCAACGAATAGGCAGAGGTCTGATCATGAATATATCAGTGACGTGACTACCATCAAAGTGTTAAGGATAACTCATATATCCTAATGTGGTATCTCAAGTCGAAGAACCACTATGCTCGCTCAACTCGAGAAGATTCCTATTGACGTTGGTGTACCATCAATTAGGAAATCTTCAGTGAGTCGTTCAGTATTTATCAAATAAACACCTACATGTCTATACGAGTCTCCCGAGACTCATTGTTCATTGGGATAAACCATCAGACCAAGTCACGATATACGACATGTACTGGTCTCAGCGGATTTTACTAACCGACCCGTGTTAAGAAAACTTGACCAGGAACTTTATTTAAGGATATACATCTTATAGTGTGTTTCCCAATGCCAATTACAAACTACGGTGTAACTGCGCACTACATTGTAAATCCTAGGGTCTTTGTCTAATATACATGTAACACTAAACCAGATTTAGTTTCAATCTAATCATAATTAGATATCTAATCGTAATTAGATCGAATATGTGTATAAAAGACAAGAGGTGCTACCACTAAATAAGTAATATTATGGAAAACAGAATTGCTCGTATTTATGAATCAGACATAAATACGATCCGGATTGGCACTCTGAGCACCAACCCTAACACCCAACACCATCCAAATCTCTTAAATCTTTACATAATGCTCTAACTAGAATAGAAAAAAAAGTTTCCAAACATAAATTTCTAAACCAACAACCTTCAATAATCATGGTACTACCAAATCCTCAACATACTATCAACACCCAAACTTCATAACTCACAACTCAAGAATTTGGGTAAAATGTTTCTTACCTCTATTCAAATTTCTTCTTCACTAACAAATGCCATTAATCTCCTTTTTCTTCTTTTTGAGTTTAACTTAGATGGATTACCCTTATTGAGCTTCAAAAATTTACCAAGAAAATACAAACTTTTTCTTCCTCTTCTCTTTCCAAAACCCACGACCAAGGTAAGAAAAAATGAAGATTTTTCTTTTCTTTTCTTTTCTTTTCTTTTCTTTTCTTTTTTAATTCCATCACCCTTTATTTAATAAAATTCTAGATAAATCTAGGATTATTTTTGTTGGGCTTCATTTCTTCTTTTTATGTTTTTCCAATTTTGATGGGCCTAGAAATAAACAAAAGGAATTTGGGTTATTATTTCTATTATTCTTTTGAGCCCAAATTTGAGCTTGACTTGTTTAATTTTCTTTTATAGCCCAAACATCCACTTATTATTATTATTATTATTTTATATTTTTTTAATTTTTTTAATTAATTAACTACACCTCTAAAATTTCAGCTATCACTCGAAAAATTCTTTTCTAAGTCGTCTAATTTATTTATTCGATTAGTCATAAGATTTTGGATCATTACAAATTCTTCCCCCTTAAAATGTTTCGGCCTCGAATCAAAATGTTTAAAGGATATGAAGTGTACCTTCATCTACGAAGAGTTGGGGATATTGCTCTCTTCTGGCTTCTTCTGGTTCCCAAGTAGCCTCTTGTTCCTTGTGATGTTGTCAAATCACTTTGACTTAAGAAACCCATCGAGATCGTAGCTTTCTTGTCTCTCTATCCACGATGGCTACTGGTTGATGCGAATAAGATAAGTCTTGATGGATATCAATTGTCTGAGGCTCCAATACATGAGATTGGTCATGCAAATACTTTTGTAACATAGATACGTGGAAAACTAGATGTATTCTATCCATGGTGGGTGGAAGGGCCAATTCAGAAGCTCTCCCTCCAACTCTCCGAAGTATCTGGAACGGCCCAATGAATCTAGGGCTGAGTTTACCCTTTTTTGTCGTATCTCATGACTACTTTAAAAGGAGATACTTTTATAATCACAAAATCCCCCACCTGGAACTCCAAATCCTTTCTCCGGTGATCTGCATAATTCTTTTGGCAACTCTGAGCCATACCCAACCTTTCTTTGATTAGCTTTACTTTCTCCATGGTACCTTTTACCAAATCATGTCCCAATAACTTCTGCTCCCCGACTTCATACCATCCAATTGGAGATCTGCACTTCCGTCCATACAAAGCCTCGAATGGTGCCATTTGAATACTTACTTGATAACTATTATTATAAGCAAATTCTATAAATGGCAAATGATGGTCCCAGCTACCATCAAAATCAATCACACAAGTCCGAAGCATATCTTCTAAAGTCTGTATTGTCCTCTCTGTCTGATCATCAGTATAAGGTGAAAGGCTGTACTAAAGCGTAACTGGGAACCCAAAGCCTCCTGAAATGATTGCCAAAACTTAGAGCTAAACTAAGAACCTCGATCAGAGTCAATTGAGCAGGTACTCCATGCAACGACACTATCTAATCCAGGTACAGTTTGGCATATTGGGCTGCTGTGAAGCTAGTCTTAACTGGAAGGAAATGTGCAAATTTGGTCAATCAATCCATGATCACCCATATAGAATCACACCCTTTTGAGGTACGCGGGAGCCCAACGGTAAAGTCCATAGTGATCTTCTCCTATTTCCATTCCAGAACGTCTAAACTTTGCAATTTCCATGCTGGTCTTTGATGTTCAACTTTAACCTGCTGGCAAATGAGACACCTTGTGACAAATTTAGCCATATACTTTTCATGTCATTCCACCAATAAAGATCCTTGAGATCATGATACATCTTGGTGATCCCATGATGCATGGTGTAAGATGAAGTGTAGGTCTTCTCTAGTATCGAGTGTTTCAACTCCAGAACTGGGGGAACAAGAATTTTATTCTACTTCCAGATGAGATTTTCACTGTCTATATAATACTCATCTTCAGTACCTTACTGCAATCTGCATCTAATCTATTGTAACTCAGGTTCTGCTTCTTGTGCAACTCTGATGTCATCTATAAGGGTGGATTTAACCTGAATCTGCGCTAATAACCCTCCTTGTGTCGTCACTTGAAAGTTCACTCCATCCAGCAAACAACTCTACATCTGTTTGGCTGGGCAACATTTTTCAATTGGAAAATGAGCCAAACTCCCCATAGATTTCTTGCTTAAGGCATCAGCTATGACATTAGCTTTTCCCGGATGGTACTGAATAGAGCAATCATAATCTTTCAACAACTCCATCCACATCCTCTGTCTCAAATTAAACTCATTTTGGCTCTGGATATACTTAAGGCTTTTGTGATCGGTGAAAATTTCAAACCTTTCACCATACAGATAATGTCGTAATATCTTCAGAGCAAATATTATTACAGTCATCTCCAAATCATAAGTGGGATAATTTTGTTCATAAGGCTTCAATTGTCTATAAACATAAGAAATCATTCTCCCCTCTGCATCAATACACAACCTAATCCCACTCTGGAAGTATCACAATACACTGTAAATTCTCCTGATCCCGCTGGCAGTGCAAGAACATGAGCAGTAGCCAATCGATGCTTGAGTTTCTGAAAACTCTTTTCATAAGCATCAGACCATTCAAACTTCACATTCTTCTGAGTTAATCGCATTAACGAATCAACTATTTTAGAGAAATTCTCTACGAACCTCATATGGTACCCTGCTAATCCCAAGAAACTACGAATCTCCGTTACGCTTTTAGGTCGATGCCAATTTTGAATAGCCTCAATATTCAAAAAATCTTCTCCAATTCCTTCCTTGGACACCACATGCCCTAAAAATACCACACTAGTCAACCAAAATTCACACTTCGAGAACTTAGCGTACAACTTTTGTTCTCTCAGTGTCTGCAACACCATGTTCATCAAATCTATAAACGTTGCAGGGGCATTGGTCAGACCAAATGACATTACTAGGAACTCGTAATGTCTGTATCTGGTTCGAAAATCTGTCTTCGGGACATCACCCTCCCTAGTCTTCAATTGATGATAACCCGATCGTAGGTCGATTTTTGAAAAATACTGGGCCCCTTGTAAATGATCAAACAAATCATCAATCCTCGGCAGTGGATATTTGTTCTTGACTGTCACCTTATTCAACTGTCGATAATCTATGCAAAGTCGCAGTGTCCCATCATTCTTCCTAAAAAAAACCACACCAGAGCACCCCACGAGGACACACTGAGGCAAATAAAGCCCTTATCCAGCAAGTCTCGTAAATGCACCTTCAACTCTCCAAGTTCTGAAGGGGTCATCCCATATGGGGGAATTGATATAGGCTGGGTGTTTGGTATAACGTCTATACAAAACTCTATCTCCTTATCCCGTGGTAATCTTGGCAATTCATCTGGGAATACATCAGGATACTCCCTCACCAGCGGTATCTGTTCAAGGTCTATATTTCCCACTCTACTATCTATCACATATGTCAAATAACCTATGTTTCTCTTCTGAAGTAGCTTAAATGCCTGCATAGCTGATATCAAATTGTGAGGCGCTACAGTCATGTCCCTCTGATAAACTTTTACTGGTCTATCGGGAACATGAAGTGTAATAGTCTTCTCCCGACAATCTAGTACTGCATGGTGCTTAGCTAACCGATCCATCCCCAAAATGACGTCGAAGCTCAATATACTCAACACTACTAAATCAGCATAGCAAGTATACTCATCAATGTCTATAGAACATTGTCTCACACTCAGTGTAGCTTCTATGGGGCCTCCTACTGGTGTAGCTATAATTATAGGGAAATCTAAAGGCTCGGTGTCCCAACCTGTCTGAGTCACAAAACACGGTGCCACAAAAGTGCACCTGAATCGAATAACTCATTTTGCTTGCACTGAATCAATCAACAATATACATGTGACAATTGCATTGGATGCATGCGCCTCCAAGGGGTGAGGTTATACACCCTTCCCTGAACTCTGCTGGAGGAAGCTTGTCCTCGTTCACCAACTGATTGCCACATTCCTCCTACTGTATGTCCTCTACTCTCTGGCCTCTACTCTTCTTCTCCTACACTTCTGTTAGGCTGTGGCTGGGGTGTAGATGGGGCGTCACTGAAAGATTACAACTGGTCTGCTGGTACTAGACAGTCTCTCTTCAAATGACCCATTTGTCCACACCGATAACAACCTCTACTCCCAGATCGACAAGTCCCAGAATGAGTCTGTCCACATATCGAATATAATGGTAGGCTTCGCCGAGGCTGGGCTACTGAGGGAGAAGAAACTGCATGAGAGGTGACACTCTGAGTCGGTCTACGATCCTGACCTTCTTGAACTGAACCCATATCTCTGCGTGCAGTAGGTGGAGCTGACACCTGCTGCTGTCTATTAGGGCCACTCTACTACGGCCTGATCTAGGTCTCTTTTGAGACTCACTCTCTGCTTATCTCTCTCTGGCCCGCGCTTCAAACCGCATGGCAGCATCTAAAACTTGAGTGTATGTAGTGGCCTATGTGAAGTGAATGGAGCATAATAAGTAATCTCGAAGCGTATTTACAAATCTCTTCACCTTCATTTCCTCTGTACTAACTAAATATGAGGCATAACGAGAAAATCAGGTAAATCGTATATCATACTCGGAAACTGTCATCTGCTTACCATGTACTAGCTGTTCAAACTCTCGGGCTCTGGCATCTCTGATACTCTGTGGAAAAAATCTGGACAAGAAATCCGTACTGAACTCAACCAATGTCAGAGGAGGAGCATCTCGTCGCCGACCATCTTAGAAAGACATAAACCAGGTGTTGGCAATATCCCTCAATGGGAAACTAATTAACTCCACAGCTCTCTCCGAATAACATCCCAGAGCTGTAAATATACGG
This sequence comes from Zanthoxylum bungeanum, assembly GCA_019454045.1. NCBI lineage: Eukaryota > Viridiplantae > Streptophyta > Magnoliopsida > Sapindales > Rutaceae > Zanthoxylum > Zanthoxylum bungeanum. The sequence continues at coordinate 169,682 of SKCR01038865.1, read as the reverse complement.
TCTGATTCCTCAATAAAATCGCAAGGATCATGGGAGGTCTCTACTTCCGAAAACGTAGGAGGATGAAGCTTCTGGAAGTGATGTAAAGACACTAGTATCTCTTGTCGCTTCATAACCTGAATTGTTATTGGAGGTGGCTCATCAGGCATAACATAAGGTCCGACTCAGAAAGTAGTAGGGTCTGGTATGTTTGGAGGAACTACTGTTTGGTGAGTTGATTACGCCCAAAATGTACTTGCGGTTATCGCAGTATAGTTGGGTTGTCGATTCCTCAGAGAGATGGTTATAAAGAACTTATCTACTTAAACAAAACATTAGCAATAACTTAATGGAAAGAGATATATTGAATTGGTAATGTAAAATAAAGATTAATAAAAATAATTAAAATATATCAATAGAGAGAGGCAGCAAAGCGTCGGGAATCCCTATTGTATCAAATTCCTATATTCAGTTGTTAATTCCTTTTATTACTCAATTGAAGGTTTCACATCCCAAACCAACAATCAGAAGATATTCAATTCTAAACATGTCAAATTCTAAGGTAATTGATGAATTATTTTCTCTATGTTAACAACACACAAAGTTATCGTTACGAGCTATCTAACGTCGATAATATATCCTCAGGCAATACTGCAGCAGAAGACCAACACATAAAATAATTTTACCAGTCACAACTGGGTTCGCATATCATACATAGAAGAAGCATGACTGGATCTATATGGGAGTTGACAAAACATAGTTTCTGGATTAAGAAATCATAAAAATAAAAGAATAAAAACCATCAATTGTATTAAATGTTAAAAAGGTATTTTATGAATCAACAACATAAATATAAGAAATCAAATACAAGAGTTAATCTTTAGCTTTGCCTAGAAGATTAGTTCTCCATGGAAGAAAGAGATGTAGCCTTGATAGATCAAAGAGACGTCATGGTTTCCATGAAGTTCTTCATTCTCCTCTCTTGATTTTGTGTGTGTGGCTCTTTTTTGTGTGTTTCTCTCTTGTTTATCTCTATTTTCTCCTCCTTTTTAGGGTTTGGACGAAGTTGGATTTATATAGAAAAGTCACGGAGTCATAGTGCGCATCAAAGACGTCAAAATCAAGGTTTTAGGGTCTTCCGGGGCACCGCGGTGCCCAAACTGCGAGAGTCTTGTATGGTGAAACTGGAGCGGCACCGCGACGCCAATGTAAATTTCTGGTGCTGCGCGCTCCGCGTCTCTGCTCTTCCTGCGTGCATCCGTTGCGTCCGTTAGGTCCTGAAACATGTGAAATTGCTCCATTATTCATGTTCATTGCTTTCTAATAACAAGCACAAAATAAACTCTCATTAAGATTAAATACATGGTAAACAAGCCAAGTTAGCGATGCTCAAAGTACACTTTCATGCACTTATCACAACCCCGAACCAGCTTATTGCTAGTCCCTAGTAATTCAAGCGCATAAAAAAAATAAAAACTAAACTGAATAAATAAATAAAAACTATCTAAGCCACTTTCTTAGGGATCATGATTGCATTTAGCGTATGCAACAAGCATTTAAACCCTCAGACGGCCCTAGTGGACGAGTTATAGTCTCGTGAGCGCTTACAGCGACGACACCCACAAACTTCATTTAAAACACATACAAACATGCAAAAACAAAATGAAAACAGTCCCAATAGTTACATATATTGTTGTCCTCAAAGAATGTCTAGTAATGAAATCAGAGAACTTTCAAAGTATTTAACGCAACTTAAATCCAAGTCTTTTAATAAATCATCTGAGCCAGACTCACAGTGTGTGTGTGTGTAAATTTTCATTCACAGCTTAATTCTTAGGTGAGCCAACTCAATGATTTTGTTTAAAAATTGGGATCTAATGGGTCAAAACAACCTAGATATCTCAATTATGCTATGTAATTGCCTTCTGTGCTCAGTATGGTATGATTATGTTTTTTTCATTTTCTTGTCTCTTTTTGTTTCTTTTTTTTCAACTTTTCCTTTTCTTTTTTTTCCCAACACACCTACCATTTAAGGTAGCATTTTCCTTCATGGTGGTCCTAACATTCGCCCATAGGTAGCTTCACGCTTTTCGGTTATAGGTGGTTTAATTTATTTCTTTAGAGAATTTTTTTTAACCATACCACACATCATAACACTAGCAAATCATGATAGACATCTAAGCAAACGATCATTCATCAACATGTAATTTTTTTCAACTAGTCACCTTGCCAACTACATAGATTTTCACTGCTACAAACCTACAGTTAAGTGCTTACGAGTCTAACCTAGATCAACTACTCAAGGAATCAGATAAAAGTACATTAAATAACTTATCGTTTCTAAGATTCCACCATAAAGTAAACTTAATCATCATTGGACTTATGCTTTACTATTAAGGGCTAAAAACAAACAAAACATATTTTTTTTTTATATATATAACAGGTATTATCATGTGCATGCTGGTAAGACTGTAGTTGTGTGGATGTGTAGGTTGTGCTGACACCTGCATAATTACTCATGCAAATGACAAACATGCAATTAGCACACAATAAAATAAAACTCAAGTAAATAAAATAAATAAATAAAATAAAGTGAAATAAATACAGATGCAAGGGTTGCCTCCCTGCTAGCGCTAAGTTTAACGTCTTCAGCCAGACGTAACCACTTAATGTTGTCGTGGTGGTTTCCATGTAGCGAACTGATGAAGGCATGAAAATGAATTTTTGTCTAGCTGCAGCGTTTTATCTATGGATCCCTTAGGATCTACTGATGGTTGAAATTTGAGGCTGCACATATGACCAAATTGGTTCAACCTCATTTTAACTTCCCATGTATCATCTTCAAGTGAGCATTAACTCTCATTTTCCTCCTTTTACGGTCCTTTGGGATCAGGTTCAGTTCGGGAGGGTTTGATTCAGGTTGTAGAGAACCTGTTTCTGGCAGGACTGATTCTAGCATGTAAATATATTGGCACTCATCATCACCTTATGGTTATTTTTCAACATGAAAAATGTTTACTTCTAGTGTCATGTTCCCAAATGATAACTTCATGAGACCATCCCTGCAATTGATAAGAGCATTAGCTGTAGCAAGAAAATGTCTACCTAAAATTAGTGAAATTTTCGACTCAGTGTTAACCACGGATTAAGTATCCAAAATTAGGAAATCGACGGGGTAGTAGAATTTATCAATTTGAATTAAAACATCATCGACTACTCCCCGTGGTGTTCTGGTAGAGCGGTCGGCTAAATGTAAAACTATAGATGTAGGTTTAATCTCACCAAGCCCTAACTGCACATAGATCAAATATTGCATGAGATTAACACTGGCACCTAATTCTAATAATGCTTGACCAAACTCATATGTTCCAATGTGGCAGGTAATGGTGGGACATCCTGGATCTTTATACTTTGGTGGAGTCCTCTGTTTAATTACTGCACTAGCCTGCTCCGTCAAAAATGGAGTCTTGTTTACATTATGCTTTCTCTTTATGGTGCATAGATCCTTCAAAGCCTTCACATATGTAGGAACTTATTTTATCATATGTAACAACAGAAGGTTGATCTTTACCTACTTCAAATGTTCTAGGATCTCACCATTTGGGTCTGTAGCTCTTGCAGCAGGCCTAAGAGCTTGAGAAAAGGGTACTCTAACTGAGATATGTGGCACTTGTTCTTCATGAGGCATATTTACACTACTATCATTGGTGGCATCTATAGTGTTGGAGGTGTCCTGCATGCCTATCTCTTTACTAGGGGTGTTCATAGGGTCGGGTCAACCCGCGACCCGACCCGACCCGCACGGGTTCATAAAAAAATTTGCAAAATTTTGACCCGACCCGACCCAAAATTTTCGGGTTGCACAACGAGTTTGACCCCCTTGACCCGACCCGACCCTATACAAATTTATTATTTTTCTAAAATTTTTATTATTTTTCAAAATATTTATTATTATTTTTAAAGTTTTTACTATTATTTCATTTGTTTATTATTATTTTTGTATTAAAACTTTATATATATGATATTTTTGGGACATGAAATAACTAATATTTATATTTCAAAATAATTAATTCATTTAAAAAAATTATTTTTTTTAAAATGACCCAACGACCCGACCCGACCCGACCCGAACCCGATCGGGTTCCACTTCTCTATGACCCGACCCGCGACCCGATTTTCCCTTGACCCGACCCGATCGGGTCTAACAAAATTTCAAAAAACCCGACCCGACCCGACCCGTGAACACCCCTACTTTTTACCACTCCTAATGAATATGACATTAACACATTTTACATTAGCTGCTTCATGATCAGCATGTGCCATGTGTTGCCCTTGTGGATTAGGTTGAGCCTGAGATGGGAATTTACCGGGTTCTTGCACACTCAGGACATTAGTCAGCTTACAGACTTGACTCTTTATATCTTTATTATCCTCAACTACCTGAGCCATTAATGACTCAAACCTTTGATTGGTTTTGCTCTGGGCCTCCACAAATGCTTGCATAGTATCCTCTAAAGAATTCCTAAGAACGACATGTGTGGTATTGAGGAGCACTGTAACCTCTAGGTTGTGATATCTGACTCTGCTGATAAGGCTCATGTTTCCAACTAAGATTGGGGTGGTTTCTCCAACTAGGATTATAAGTTTCCAAGTAAGGTGTATATGGCTTTTTGTACATCCCTAATTCATTGCATTATTCCTCATATGTTCCCTGATCTCACCATATACCGGGCATTCTTGGGCTAGATGGTCAATTCCCTTACACACAAAGCATACCCTTTGAGGTTCTAACTGGGCTATTGCATGCATAGTCTTGCTATCTATGCTTTTTAAAGCTTCTAACTCTCTGGTCAATGGCTCAACTTGTGCCTTAAAACTATCATCTTCTCGAAAGTGGTATATGCCTCTGCTAGAAGAAGTGAGGTGTGTCATATCAGTGTTATCCATGGCATTAGGTCCAGTCCATATGTGAGATTTCTGAACTAGGTCATCTAAGTACTCGAATGCCTCATCAGGATCCTTTCGGATGAACTCACCATTGCACATTGTCTCCACGAATTAACACTCTCTAGGGGTTAGACCGTCATAAAGATAACTTATTATGCGCCGACTATCACACCCATGGTGAGGGAAACTAGCTAACATCTCCTTATACATCTCCCACGTTTGATAAAGGGTCTCACTGTCCTGTTGGGAGAATGTGGAGATTTGTCTTTTCAATGCATTAGTCTTATGGTGTGGGAAGTATTTGATGAAAAATGCATGTGTCATCTCTCCTCGTGATCCTATTGACCTAGGTCTTAAAGAGTACAACTAGTTCTTAGCTCTATCCTTAAGTACAAAAGAGAAGAACTTAAGTCTAATTGTGTCGGTAGTTCCAAACCTGTCATGGAAGGTTGCTACGACCTCTCAAACTTCCTAATGTGAACATAAGAATTCTTGTTCTCCAAACCATGAAAGGTTTGGAGATACTGTATCATTCCAGGCTTAAAGTCTATGTGTGTGTATTAGGAGGAAACATAATGCACGATGGTGTAGCTGTGCGAGTTGGGTGAAGGTACTCTTCAAGAGTCCTCATGGGTGGTCGCTCGTACTCACTTATAGTATGTGCGCTAGATTTGGAGGGTGTGGCAAAGAGATTGTCGAACAAACTCTCTGAGTCTGAGCTTTCGTCTTCAGTCCTAACAACTCTACCAAAACCTATTTCTACGTCTAGGCATGCAATTAAACACAAATAAAACGAGAAAAAAAAAAAGAATAAACTAAAAATTAAAATCTAAACTAAAACTAAATAAAATAAGTAAATAAATAATAAATAAATAAATAAAAAGTAAATATGAATGAAGTTACCGCTTCGTTGTTGACAAAGCAAACCTGCTCTTTTTGCTTACAACCGTCTCCCTGGCAACGGCGCCAAATTTTGATTACACACAAAAAGTACTTACGGTTATCGCAGTATAGTTAGGGTATCGATTCCTTAGAGAGATGGTTACAAAGAACTGATCTACTTAAACAATACGTTAGCAGTAACTTAATGGAAAGAGATAGATTGAATTGGCAAGGTAAAATAAAGATTAATAAAAATAATTAAAAGATATCAATAGAGAGAGGCAGCAAAGCGTCGGGAATCCCACTTGTATCAAATTCCTATGTTCATTTGTTAATTCATTTTATTACTCAATTGAAGGTTTCACATCCCAAACCAACAATCGGAAGATATTCAATTCTAAACATGTCAAATTCTAAGGTAATTGATGAATTATTTTCTTTATGTTAATAGCACACAAAGTTATCGTTACGAGCTATCTAACGTCGACAATATACTCTCAGGAAATACTACAGCAGAAGACCAACACATAAAACAACTTTACCAGTCACAACTGGGTTCGCAAATCACAAATAAAAGAAGCATGACTGGATCTATATGGTAGTTGACAAAACATAGTTTCTGGATTCAGAAATCATAAAATAATAAAGAATAACAACCATCAATTGTATTAAACGTTAAAAATGCACTTTAGGAATCAACAACATAAATATAAGAAATCAAATACAATATTTCATCCTTAGCTTTGCCTAGGAGATTAGTTCTCCATGGAAGAAAGAGATGTAACCTTAATAGATCGGAGAGAGGTCGTGGTTTCCTTGAAGTTCTTCGTTCTGCTTTCTTGATTTTATGTGTGTGGCTCTTTGTTATGTGTTTCTCTCTTGTTTCTCACTATTTTCTCCTTTTTTTAGGGTTTGGACGAAGTTGGGTTTATATAGAAAAGTCTCAGAGTTATAGTGCGCATCAAAGACGTTAAACTTATGGTTTTAGGGTCTTCTGGGGCGTCGCGGCGCCCAACCTGTGGGAGTCTTGTATGGTGAAGCTGGAGCGGCGCAGCGGCGCTTGGAAGTTGGCACCGCTGCTCCAGTGTAAATTTTTGGTGCTGCTCGCTCCTCGTCTCTGCTCTTCCCGCGTGCGTCCGTTAGGTCCCAAAACATGTGTAATTGCTTCATTCTTCATGTTCATTGCTTCTAATAACAAGACACAAAATAAACTCTAATTAAGATTAAATACATGGTAAACAAGCCAAGCTAGGGATGTTCAAAGTACACTTTCATGCACTTAACATGAGCCATTGATACTCCTACTGGTGGTGGTGGAATATGAAATGTGGGTTCTGTAGCTCTCGGCCATGGGCCTAGTGGCTGCTGCTGACGGGTAACCAACTGGGATAAAGATGCTACTGACTGCTGAATCCACTGTAAACCCATAACTACTGGGTCTTTAGGTTGAGCCACTGGTGCTACTCTACCTTCCCCTACCCCACTTCATGTACAGACTCCACTCTCTGCCCCCTATCTGGCTCAGGGGCTGCTACTGATCTCTGAACCTGATCTATGCCCTGCGGCGCCCTGCGGCGCCTGGTTCTACTCCTGACTCTGGTCCTTCCCTTGGGTAGCATGGAATCTAAGAAATTAGGAGAGAGAAAAATAGTCAATTACATGTAAAGGAATTATAAGTATTTAGAATGAGACATACCTCGAGACAAGGTTACTAGATTAAACAGCCTCTTATATATAATAATACCCCGGGTATACTGCATATACAAGCCACTGCTACTCCCTCATTGTAGTCACCGACTCCCTTGACGATGCTCTGATACCATCTTTGTAACATCCCTAATACGGAAATGCTACCGGTAGGCAACAGATACCACTGTCGCCTAAGCCTATGACTTATGCAATGAACACTCACACTTATCTTTTTACTGTGCAATTTATAATTGCCACACATGCAAACTTAAAGACTTAAAATAAACTTAAATGCGAGATCATGAAACAAAATATATATATACATGTCTGAAAGTATATATAGCATGTATACAACATCAAATATATGTCAATGATACGATAAAATGACATCCCAAATAACTACATTCTATATGAATATAGATCTTGAAAGATCGACCCCATGACTAGTGACTGCAGCATAACACTTGTCCTCGAGCTGGGTCACCAAAAGTTGTACGTGGGTCACCAAAAGACTGAATCCTGCAAAAGTGCTGGGAAGCGGTGGGGGTGAGTCCTATGGAACTCAGTGAGTGGAGTTACAAAATCAAGAAACTGAATCAGTACAACTATTTAAAATCATTTAGTCTTAAAACGCTTATGAAATCCTTGTTTGAAAACTGGTTATTTTCTTTTAAATTTAAGAAAACCTTTTTCTAAAATATTGTCTGTATAAATCTCTGGTACTGAAGAAAACCTGACGCATGGGAAAGTTACGTATCGCCGCCCCCCATACACCTAAATAGTGGCCTTGGGGCGTTACGTATCGCCGTCCCCCAAGCCACTGAACTAAAGCCGGCAGTGCTAATCCATGCTACTACCTGACCCTAAAACTAGGGTCTATGGGCGTTACGTATTGCCGTTCCCTTAGCCCTGAACTACGTGTGCACACATTCTCTGTACGTCAATTCCAAAGTTAGAGATGAGTTGGGATTTTCCCCCATGCCTCAAAAAAACATAAAAACTCATGCTTTGAATCTTAAAATTTCTAAAAATTTCTTACATAAGAAATAACTGATAATTCAATAAGGCTAATGCCCTAAAGCATTCAAAAATAAATCTCAAAGTAAATCTTGATCAATAACAAGTAAAAATAAATCAATTTGAAAGAAAAATCTCCACTCACAGATTTGAAGTCTGGTCAACTCTGCTTCACATCACCGGGCGAGAACGCGGCTCCTTATGAGTATCTATTTAGAATAAACTGGGTTAGAACATAAGTTATAAAATATGGTTCGAAATTAAATTAAGTTCCTTAATCTAGTTGAATTATCTCCTCATAAGTGTTGTACATAAGTGCTTTAATCTTGATACTGGTCCCTTAGAATATCTTATATCCCTTGAGTGAAGTGTAAAACAAATAAAATTTTAAACCTCTAGTTACGCGTCACGACTTCAGAAAAAGAAAAAAAGTTCTGGTTTTGGGTACGCGTCGCGACGCTGTCCCATCTGCGTCGCGACACGACCTCATCAGACCCAAACCAGGATTATGCCTCGTGCGCGTTGCGATGCGAAGCTTCACGTGTCGTGACGCGTCGCCGTTTCCAGGACCCATATTTTATCCCTTTCATGGTTAACCCCAAATCTTATTTCAACATAACCACAAGTAATACAACCTCTAATTTATCATTATATCATACTTCTAGCATCCCAACACCATCCAAATCTCTTAAATCTTTACATAATGCTCTAACTAGAATAGAAAATCAAAAGTTTCCCAAACATGAATTTCTAAACCAACAACCTTCAATAATCATGATACTACCAAATCCTCAATATACTACCAACACCCCAACTTCATAACTCACAACTTAAGAATTTGGGTCAAGTGTTTCTTACCTCTATTCAACTTTGCTCTTCACTAACAAATGCCCTTAATCTCTCTTTCTTCTTTTTGAGTTTAGCTTAGATGGATTACCCTTATTGAGCTTCAAAAATTTACCAAGAAAATACAAACTTGTTCTTCCTATTCTCTTTCCAAAACCCACAGCCAATGTAAGAAAAAAATGAAGAATTTTCTTTTGTTTTCTTTTCTTTTTTAATTCCCTCACCCTTTACTTAATAAAATTCCAGATTAATCTGGGATTAGTTTTGTTGGGCTTCCTTTCTTCTTTTTTATTTTTTTTTCCAATTTTGATAGGCCTAGAAATAAACAAAAGGAAATTGGGTTATTATTTCTATTATTCTTTTGACCCCAAATTTGGGCTTTTTATTATTATTATTATTATTATTATTATTATTATTATTATTATTATTATTATTATTATTATTATTATTATTATTATTATTATTAATACCCCTGAGATCGTTTGAGGAGGACGTATCGGTTCCGGACATCTTCAGGGCGGGAGGTTAGGAGTTTAATACCCCTCTTTTTTCTTCTTCTCGTTCTTAGTTTTTTAGGTTTCTAACTTCTCTGAATCCTCCCAGCTTGTTGGCGGGATGCTCCTAAGGTTTCTCGTCAGGTTCGGAGGCGGGTACATTGGGCTCGGGGGTATGCTGCCCACTGGAGGAAGTTGGTTAATGAGGCGGCCTTTGTTGAGTCGGGCCTTACTCGGACTGTCCCTTCGGAGGCCTCGGGTCGGATAGGTAGATGTTTGCTGACAGTTTTAGTTCGACTTCTTTGTTTGCTTTATAATGTTTGATGTCTTTGTTATATGCTCGGGTCCTGATTTCCTTCTCCTGGTGTGCAGTCATCGGGGTCTGCTCGTCTCATCAGTCCGCCGAAGCCTTTGAGGAAAAGGAGGCGTCAATTTGGGGCCGAGGAGGCTGAGTTGGCGGGGGAGGAGGAGGAGCCTGTCCCGGGCAAGAAGAAAGATGTCCGTCGGGGGAAAAAATCTTACGAGGGTTCTACTAAGAACGGAAAGGTTCCGTGATCCTCGGGGTGGATGACTTGGGAGAAGGCATCCGAGAGGCTACTTCCCATTTAGTTCCGCTTTTAATGAATTGGCCGAGGTGATTCCCCCGGGGGAGGTTTCGAGATATGAGGATATCTCTCCTGAAGCTGTGGTGACCGAGATGAGCTCTCAAATGGCAAAGGTAGTTTTATTCTTCTTTTTTCTGATTCCGGTTCTCGGTTTTCTTCATCTCATATCTTGACTTTCTTTTGTTTTCGTGCAGGCTACTTACTTCATGGCGAAGAATAAGGACCTCATTTTGAGCCTATTGTCCGAGGGTGGTCAGGCCCAGAGACTCTAGAATCGCCTTACAGAAGTGGAGGCTAGACTGGCTGATCGGGAGGAGGTGATAAAGAATCTTGAGTCGACTGCTATTGAGAACTTCAAAACAAACAAAGCTCTCAAGGCTGCTGCCGCGTTGGAGCGAAAACTTGCCGACACTGCCTGGGAGGATTTGAAGACTGCCCAATCTGAGATTGGCGTTTTGAAGGCGAAGGTGGCCAGTGTTGAAACCAAATTGAAGGCCAATGATGAGCAAATGGCACGGGCTCGGGATGATCTTGAGAGGAAAGAGGCCGAGCTTGAGGAGAGAGAGGCCGATCTTGAGACCGAGAAGGAGGCCATTCGCCTTGAGGGGGTTGGTGATTGTGCTGAATTGATACCGATGGTGCTGCCAAGTCTGAATATGGACCCTATTTATGCGGCCATCAGTTTCTGCAAGGGGGAGATCTCCGAGGAGGAGTTCCGGAAGTGGCTCCCTCCCCCTACAGAGGAGGTGATGGATCCCGACCCGATTGCGGTCGTTCCGGCTTCTGGGGCTTCCCAAGAAGGACGGCCTGATGTTCCTGCCCTTGGCGAGGACTGCCTTGAGATCCCTTCTCCCATCCCTGAGGCAGAGGTCTCCTATGCTGCCGAGGTTGAAGCCGTAGTTCCTCCTCCCGAGGTCGAGTCGATCCTCCCGCCGTCGGAGCCGGTTGAGGAAGAAATTCCTGCCCCTGTGCGGGCTGAATGAGAAAGGGTAACCCGACCGGGGCCCTGTGTACACTTTACTTTTTTTTTTGTAATGAAACTTTAGGCTGTATTTTGACATATATATATATATATATATTTTGTGTCTTTTTTATCTCTTTTCTCCTTTTCTTTTATGCTTCCTGTTATCCGAACACTTTGAGACCCTTCGAGGTCTAATCATGAGCCGGAGGGGCATAACCCGACCCCGAGCTGAGTGAGACACTTGGCTCTGGGGGAATGTTACCTCCTCAATCAAAGAAGACTGACTCGGTGGGACGTAACCCGACCCCGAGCCTAGTGAAAGACTTGGGCTCTGGGGGAATGTTACCTCCCCAGTCCAAAGAAGACTGACTCGGTGGGACGTAACCCGACCTCGAGCCGAGTGAAAGACTTGGGCTCTGGGGGAATGTCACCTCCCCAGTCCAAAGAAGGTTGACTCGGTGGGACGTAACCCGACCCAGAGCTGAGTGAAAGACTTGGGCTCTGGGGGAATGTCACCTCCCCATTCCAAAGAAGGTTGACTCGGTGGGACGTAACCCGACCCCGAGCTGAGTGACCAAAACGGCTTCGGCGGAACGAAATCCAGCCCCGAGCCGACTAAGAACTGGCCTCGGCGGAACGAAATCCAGCCCCGAGCCGACTAATCCCTGGGGTTTATTCAGAAGGGAAGTGGATCAACCTTTTGAAACCCTACCGAATCTGGCATGGGCGTCCCTCTGCCAGACCGGCGGAAAAAAAACAAAAACAAGATTCTGAAAATAAAATTTAAAAGGTGGGGGTGACTTAGCACCTATCCCAAAAACATTTTTTGCAAGCATAAACAACAACATGGATGCCTCAAAACAGCGTCCCGTCTGAGGTCTCCAAAACACAATTCTGAATCTTTCAATTCAGTGTCCCGGCGAACCAGGATTCTGTCTACTTCTGACCCGCTGATGACTGCCTTGATTATCAACGCATCGTCATGCGGGAAACTTACTCCTCGGGTGTCCTCATCAGTAAACATTATTGGTACCGACCGACTTCCTTGCGGCCCTGTGACCTGCTCTGTTTCTAAGACGTCTGGTCCTCGGGCTCTGCTGTAATCTTTCCTTGACCGGTTAGAGTTTCCGGCCAGTGTTCTTCCTCCTGCGATGATATTGATTTGGCGGCTATGTGCTATTTGTCTGGCCGTCATGACCTCGTGGTCAATGTATTTGTTCAGATACCCGTTTCGTGCTAGATCTTCCATTTGTTCTCGTAGATCTTTACATCCGTCTGTTGCATGTCCCTTGGAGTTGTGGTGTACGCAATAAGCCTTTTGGTTCCTTTTGTCCGGGGGGAATCTCCTTTGGTCGGGTTCTACTAAAAGGCCTTTCCCCTGGATCTCCATGACAATTTGTCCCAGTGGTTTCTTTAGGGGAATGTATGCATCTTCCCCGACCACATGGTTTACTTGGGTCGGCACCTTTCTTTCTTGGTTGTCTCGGTGCAGTGGTTTGAACTCCTTGTGTTTTGGGGGTGGTCTTCTGGATTCTCTTTCCACACGGCGGGGGGCGCCCTCTCTCGTGGTCCTTTCTCTGATGGTGTTCCCTTTTCGGGATACTTTCTCTTCGTTCTCTAACAAAACGAATTTTCGGGCCACCTCTAGGGCGGTTGCGTAGTCCGGGGTGTCTTGGATCCTTAGGTGGGTCCATAACCTCCTGATTTTCAAGGCTCCCTTCAAGCTTTCCAGGGCCTCGGGGGATTCATACCCTCCGACTTCGAGTACCATATTATGGTATCTTTCGATAAATATCTTTAAAGGTTCATCGTCTCCTTGTTTCATAAGCCTTAGTTCTCCAATTGTCTTTCTGGGACACAAGCTCCTTTGAAGTGTCGTATGAATGATTTTCTCAGTTGTGCGAAGCTACTGATGCTTCTTGGGGCTAGGCTTCTATACCATAGAATGGCCGGTCCGGCCAGAGTTAGGGGAAACTCTTTGCAGATGGCGTCCCCTGTTACCCCGTGTACCTCCATTAGTAGGACGAAGCCATCAATGTGGGTTTTGGGATCGGTATGGCCTTTGTATGGCGCCATGGTTGGCATGCTGAATATTTTCGGGAATTTCTCTGTTTTTATTTCTTCTGTGAGGGGGACTCATCTTTGCCGTCCGGGCCATCCCATCTGTCTGTATTGGGGCATACTCCCCATTTGGCCAGCTCCTCCCGTAACCAAGATTTCATGCCGCTGTCTTTGGTTCCATTCCGCCTCCTGCGGTCTCCTTTCTTTCTGTTATCCCGGGGGTGGTGCTTCTCGTGGCCGGTATCTTCTCGTACTTCTTCGTCATATTCTTTCTCCTTTCGCCGGGTGTTGCGAGGGCTATCATAGGAGGGGTCTGGTGACGATTTGTCACCCTCTTCCTCCCATGTGTCCTCGGTCTGGGAATCTTCCTGAACCACTACAGATCTTACCCTGTAAGGATCCCTCCTCCGGGGTCTGTCGTCCTCACTTATATCGACAATTCTCTTTCCCTCCGCTATTTCGTTCCTTCTTCGGCTAGTCCCGGTCTCGAATTTTCCGTTGTGCACTCCTTCTACCTTTTCTAACCGGTCTACTATGGTTTTTAGCAAAGTTTGGTTCTCCTCCCTTTCTTTCCTCAGGTTTTCCTCGATCTTCTCCATCCAATCCGCAGCCGAGCTCCCTGATGATTGGTGGTTTCCGCCTTCCGCCATTGTCTTACTACACGAGTTGCTTTTTGTCCAGTTCCCCACAGACGGCGCCAACTGTTGACGGCGGATTTTGGTCTCAGGGTAATATTGGAATATCACTCCCGAAGAAATCCTCCCTCAATAGTGAATTTGTTTGGTTATGGGGGACCAAAGGCAAATTTAGCAAAAGACAGATAAACACACCAATCGACAAGGAGATTTAACGTGGTTCGGTGGATTTGGATCCGACCTACGTCCACGGACACAAACAGGATGATATTTTTATTACTTGAACACGCTTCTCAGCTCTGCCTCTTCTTTTTACAAGTCAGATCGTAATGATTCTGATCACTAATTTTTTGATGCCTTTTACACATACTCTGCCCTTCTATTTATAATAGTATAGAAATCAGACTCCTATTCGCATAAGAAATCCTAGTTGAACTCAGTCTTATCTTCTTGCAAGGATTCCTAGTCTAATATTGCTTTCTCTTTTCTTATTCCTTTTTGGATTCTGACTTCCTTTCCTTGTGAGAACATGATAATTTGCTTATCTTATCCGCAAGAATAGGTGTCATTATCTTTGAGCATATCTTCGCCATATGGTCGGTCTTCATGAGGTCGGTCATGGTAGTCCTTTATGCTGAGAATGTTGCTGTCGACCTGATTTTGCCCGGCTATCTGAGCCCAGGTGATCGGTAGCCGGTCATGAAGTGCTCGGTCTATATCTGTTGTGGTCGGTTTGGAACCGTAAGGTGCTTGTTCTTTTATTGCAAAGTGGTCGGGTTGGATTTAATGATCCCTAACCAAGCAGGGAATTACCCTTCTGTCCTTGTCGTGCTGCCTTAAATATCGTAGTGCCTGAAAACACCATCAACAACATTCACAAGAGTTTTTTTTTTCGATTTCTTCTGCCTTCCTTAAACTTAATTTTGAGCTTTTATTATGATTTAGATAACGGCTTGGTAACCGCTTTGAACGGTTGAACTCAAAGATCTGCGACCCTTGCTTCTTCTTTTGCCGGCTGTGTTAACTGCTCCACTCGTACGTTTGATTTTTGGTATCTGCAGCATCGTGTGGCACGTTCTAACATTCCTCATTTTTCTATCCATCTTTCGCGATAATTGCCATTAAAAGGCCTCCTGATAACTGCTAAGATAATGTTTTGTCCCTTTCAACAGTAATGCTCACGTTCACGCAATTTTCTCTATCTGACAATTAGGGCGATTTCACTATCAAGTTATTTGGACAATTCAACTTATAGGCCGACTGGGCAATGTTGGGCTGTCTGACGATTTGATTGTCAATTCATTAGATCGGTAAGACTTCTTTCTTCTTGAGCTGTTATGATGATCCATTGTAATTTTGGTTGCCTAACATTTTCAAAAAAAATAACCACATATTATATTAAGAAGCATTATCATGATCTAAGTAACTAACCGCCACATGTGACATGACCGGTTCAGACGGAACACGTTCATCATTGGAACGAGTTAGCTGTCAAGCGTCCACCAACCCATAATTCTAGTTAAAAATAGGAGAAAAATAGATGAGATTTAAAAAAATAAATAAATATCTCAAGTTAGCTTTCAATCATCCACCAACCCATAAATTGGAGTTAAAAATAGATTAAAAAAAAAGAATTTTCTTAAATCATTAAAAAAAATACTTTTGACTTCGTAAAAAATAGACCGGTTCATAATAACTTGTGAACTATCATTGGAACAATTTAGCTTTCAAGCGTCCACCAACCCACAACTGGAGTTATAAAAATAGAGGAAAAAAAAGTTTTAAATCTTTAATTAGCCAATACTTTGACTTGAAAAAAAGACCAGTTCATAATAAGAACTTGTGAATATCATTGGAACAAGTACTGTGGTATAGTTTTATGTTTTTAAGATAAATTTAAGAGTGTGAATTCGAGTGTATACAGAAATTTTTGAGTGTGAGTTATAAAACAAAACACAAAGTAAAAAATAAAAGTTAGCTTTGATGCATCTATCAAAGGGTTAAAAATAGAGAGAAATAAAAAATAATAATATATTTTTTTTAATCTTTACTCGATACTTTTGACATGATAAAAAAAATTTCACCAACTATTTTTTTAAAATTTTAATTTAATTTGTTGGAGCTCGATTGTAATATAATTACATTACTATCTATTATATGTAATGTCAGTTCTCAATATAATCTAAAAGGTAAAGCTTATCTTAACCAAACACAAAAGTCCTAACAATATGTATATTAATTATTACATGTCCAGCAATGCGTTGCATTCAATCCAAAGAGATTGCGTATATCTTAACAAAACAACAAATGTCCAATAGTAGTAATATACTAGTATTCATGTAGTCAGAAAATTATTTCAGTAGGATAATTTTATTTTATTTTTTTAAAAATAAAAATAAATACTTTAATTTTCAAAATTATATCATTAATAAATTATATTTTTCGTTAATTTTCATATAATATTTAACAAAATTTTAAATTAAACGGAAGCAACTGTATCTATTCACCCCTTATGACTTCGCCACTAAATATTAGTATTATATCAACTACTGTTAGGGTTAGTGGTTCTTCTTATGGGAGTAAAATTTCTTTGAATTTAGGAGTATGCTTCTCCATATTTTCTTAGAAACAGATTTTTGAGTTGACCTTCAGGAAAGTTGTAGTGAAATATTTGAAAAATAGTAATATAAATCATGGATATATGTGTGTATGGTAGGGTGGCAAAACGAATTGATAAATCAAATTTTATGTAGAACCCTAAATTATGAAATTTCCTACAAGCACTAGCGACAACAATACTATATTCCCAAGAGGGGCTGAATTGGGTTATCGCCTATAAATGCGGAATTAAAAATCTTTGCCGAATTTAACTCTTATTACCAATTAAGCACTTAGGTTAATTTTCTCTATTTCAATAAATAACCTATATGCAAGTTTTCTAATCAACACATATAAATATAAATAAACTTGCAATAAGTGAAAGTATAAGGATAGAGAAAACTACACCGATATTTATAGTGGTTCGGTCAAACGTGCCTACGTCCACTCCCTCAAGCCGCGCTTGAAGATTTCCACTAAAAGCGAGTTTATGTGACTCACCCGCAACCAAGAGTTTTAGCGACTAGGTTCACTCCAAACCTTTACAGTGAGTTTTCTACGTAGGCGCACTCACAACCTTCACAATTTACCCAAACGCTGGGATTTCACAAATCACAAGTGTTTTGTATGAAGAAGATTTAAAACACACTTGGATACTCACAATGATAAAGAAGATTGTGTGAGTTGGATATCCAAGTGTTAAGCTCACTACTAAATGTATAGAAGGTGTAGTGTGTGAGCTTGAGAGTGTTTGATTATGAAGGTGTGATAACTCTATTGTTTTTGCCTTAGAGAATGTGTATGAAGGTTGTATGTAATCTCTCTAACCTTGGCAAAAAGAATTGGGGTTCATTTATATAGAAAATGAAAAGCATCCCCAACTGACACTGCTAAGACCGGTATACCGGTCTCTGCTGATCGGTATGCCGGTCTCCAACGTTAATATAGTCGTTGGGAGAATCTGACCGTTAGACCGGTATGGTCATCGGTATGAGGACCGGTATGTTCCGTGCCGGTTCCAGAGAGTGTGCACAATGAAGAGCTTGACCGGTATGGTCACCGGTATGATGACCGATTTAGGTCATGCCGGTTCCACTAAGGGAACTAACCGTTGGGCTCACCGGTATGGAGACCGGTTTGGTGTGTGCTGGTTTCAGTAGCCATGCAATCCATAGGTCCACTAGTATGGGACCGGTAAGTTCTGTGCCGATTCCAGTGAGTGTGCAAAACAGAGCATCTCACCGGTATGGACACCAGTAAGAGACCGGTATGCCGGTCTCTGTACCAAAAATGCAGATATGAAGATTTTAATGCATTTTGTACATGAACCTAATGCATCTAAGTGAATGTGCATGTTTCATATGAGCTTAAGCACTTGAATGTACAATTCACATTACAATAAGAGCCCTAAGCTAAGACTTCGCAAGATTATCTTCGATTTGCCGCTAGTCTTCACATTCTCGCTCTTCACCACATTGTGTGCTTCGACATCGTTTTGTATTGTCTCGCTTTTGTGCGTCGAAGACTTCAATCTCGTTGCATCATCAAAATCCATTACGCGACTATGTCGCTAACAAACTAATCAAATTAAAATATGATGGATTCGTATTCGATTCGTTTACTAAAGAAATCTTAATATCATAATTTATATTCAATTCGTTTAATAAATAGATTACTTACATTAATTCTCCATAAATACACACACGTATATATATGAAATACACAATTAATGGATTTACTAAAACTGACCTATCAAAACTAGGTAACATTATTTTTCCTATGATAATTGACAACAACTTATCGAACTTAATAAAAAATAAATAAAATTAGAGAAATTAAATAAATTAATGAATCGGTAAACTCTAATTCGTATTCGATTCGTGTAATAAAAGAATTAAATCGAATTGATCCATTTACTAAACGAATCATTTTTTTTTCAAGATTCATATCATCTTTTATGAGAATCGAATCAAACGAATAAACAAATTCTAAAGTAAATTATCACTCCTAATATGTGGTGAAATATTTGAATTTAAAATTTCGTCACAAATTTTTAGACATTAATCTCATATGCAAATCTAACGGTGGATGGAATAATAGTATTTACCGATAACACTTTGAATCAGTCATAAAAAGAATACTACCTTATTTAAAAGCGTTTTTTAAAATAAAAATTAAAAACACAATTAAAATAGAAACTTTCTTATATAGTAAAATTACCTGATAGGACAAGAAATTAACAAAAAATAATTATTTAAAAAACACACACACTCCACTCGCTTAGTGGGTGTGTGTTGAAGATAACTTTTTTTTCTATTTTTTATTTAAAACATAAATATTTCCAAGAATATAAAGTGTTTCAAGTAAAAAATTACATGATCTACAATCATAAGTTCTAAAACAATATTCATTGTCGACATGTTTCGATAAAAATGATCAAAATGACCCTACATTTATATGAGAATAATATTTCAAACTAACCATTTTCAAACACTCATATTCCCTTCATCTGAACTCTAAATAACAATAGGTAAAAATATACATACACTTAACATACATAAATACAACGTTTGTCAACAAATCTCTCTTAAATTCGAACTTACTCAAGGTCGAAATTAGCCCTAAATTTACTGCGTCGCACAAACTTCACATTGACCTCTGTCATAATTACATTTTTATCTTAGTCATATTGGTGACTGAAAGTTATATTATGTGTGTCTCTGTCACATTATTTAACTTCAATCACATTAATTACATCAGCACATTGCTGGTCCTTAGTCACATTGAAAACTGTCACAATTATATTTACTTAAGTCACAAAGAATTCAATCATGATCACATTTTTATCATAGTCACAATGTGACAATAAGTGGTTTCGTCTACATACCAATAATTTCAAAGATGAATTAGTAATTGCAGTGCCTATATTTTTTTTAAAAAATAAGGGTAAAATGGGAAAAGAATTAGATCAAGTTTTTTATTAGTTAAAAAAAAAAAGGACTAAAGAGGAATAAAAAATGATTAAAAATGAATAAACCTTAAACCTTATCAACAGGGAGTGGTTCAAGCTTTTTTGCGGCCGTATGTGAAAATTTTGAGTGAGACTTTATTAATTTTTTTTTTCTAACTAATTATATTTATATGCACAATTTT
Source organism: Zanthoxylum bungeanum (assembly GCA_019454045.1). Taxonomy (NCBI): domain Eukaryota; kingdom Viridiplantae; phylum Streptophyta; class Magnoliopsida; order Sapindales; family Rutaceae; genus Zanthoxylum; species Zanthoxylum bungeanum. The sequence continues at coordinate 149,812 of SKCR01038865.1, read as the reverse complement.
TGTAGATATTTTTAGTAATTAAACTATAGACAATTGTTAAAAGGATACCAACTTTCATATATATATATATATATATATATATATATATATATATATATATTATTTATAAAGAAGTAATAATAAAAACTAATTAAAAGAATAATATAATGGTAAGATTTGAAAAAATGATGTTGTGAATGAGATTTTTTTAATTTTTAAATTTAAAGGAAAACATCAACAGATAAAGAACATAAAAAAAAGAGTAAGATAAGTTAAATTAGAGATATTTTTAGAAAAAAAAAATAATGAAAATGTTTGCTAAACTGTAATAATTTAATAAATCTAATAATTCTACGATAATTAAGTAATCAATTAGGAAAAACATGATTATTATTTACACAAAAATTAATAGTAAAAATCATCAATTAGAAAGAAATATATATATATATATATATATATATATATATTATATATATATATATGTTGGAAAATGCTTATGAGCAAGCATTTTGAGGCACAATTTCAAGCATGTGGTTGTTATTGAATGATTTGGATACTCCTCTGTGAGTAGTTCGAAATGGTATATTCATATGCTTAAAATGGTGCTTGGGTGAATGAGAAATTGTTGCTCAAAGGTCACCTATTGGTGTTGGAAAATACAGAAAAATGTGCTTGTCCCACATGGGAAAGTTATTAGAGAGAAGTTGTGTTTATATATGATTGCTCATATTTAGATGGGTAAGAGTTATAAGGATATAGGCTCTCTCTACGTGCGCGCGCAGGGGGGGTGCAAATGAAAATCCGATCAGGTCTGACTCGTGTGCACCCGCGCGTCCTGCGTACACGAATGCCAGACCAAATTGTGCATGCCCGGCCCAGCCAATTTTTGCAAGTCTCTTTAATTTTCCAAACCTTTTGAAGTTCCATAACAGTTAATTTAATTAGCTTGGTGGTTACCACAAGTTGAAGGCCACCCATTTATGTGATTTAATTGGCATGTTAACTTCTTTATATAAGGCTACAGTGATTTCGTTTTTATAAGAGTATGAAAAACACAGAACACACAGTTTTCGTTTTAAGGAAAGCATTCCTCTCGGTTTTTCTTTGTTTTGTTTGGGAAGAGTTCAAACACTTTAGTGGTTCGTTGGTAACGGGTTCTGGTGGTGCCCATAATCGTTCGTTTTCCGTTGTATCTTGGGAAACAAACGTCTCACGTTCTACTGCACCTTCGGTAGGGGACAGATTTGTTTTAAGGAGATTGTTGGCTTCAACAAGCCTCGGGAAAGTGAAGTAGTGGTTCGGCTCAGTGGTTCGGTCAGAGGTTCAGAGCCTTCATCACTTTCAGAGGCAGACGCTTGTTCAGAGCCAGTGGCGTCTCATTCAGAGGCAGAGGCACAAAGTCGGTCAGAGGCAGACGTCGTTATCAGCGTTAGAGGCTCGCTCTCAGCATTAGAGGCTCGCTTTCAGCATCAAAGGTTCGCTTTCTTCGCGTCAGACCATCGCTTCCATCTTCGTCAGAGGCACAAGGGTTTCAGAGGCAGACGCATCTCCAGTGTCTTCCGTCAGACGCATCAGGTGATGAGCGGAAAATATATCAATATTTACCGCCCCTTTAACTTAATATTTTGTTTAGTTTCTCGGGTTTGATGAACGTTTTGATGTGTTTTATTTTATTTTGCAGATAAAATAATATCGGGTCTCAATGAAATCATTTAGGATGAAATATGGGTCAAATAAGGGTAATTATTGGACTTGATATTTTAATTTTGGAGATTGGAAACTTGAAAGGGCGTTTTTGATGAAGTGCGGTTTTGGAAATTCCAATTTTGTGCATCTTTCGTAATTTGGGCATAACTTTTTACTCCGATATCGGATTTCACTGATCCAAGTTTCTGATTAAAGAAGACTCAAAGATCTACAGCTTTGAAAGACAAAATAATTTCGAATTTTGAAGATTTCATGCCCGAAATTGATGAACCATCCAGAAGTGTGTTGTGTGTAATTATTAAAGTCACTTTCAATCATTTTCAAAGCAAAAAATAAATTAATAAATAAATAATAAAAATTATCAAATCATCACCAAACATGATAAGAGATTAGTGGAGCAATTAATAATGGATTTGGTGGAGCAATTAGTGGATTAATTAGTGGAGCAATTAAAAATTGATTTGGTGGATGATTTGATGGAGGCAAAAATTTTGCCTATAAATACCAAGCCATTTCATTTGTAAAATTCATACTTTCTTCTTTGAAATTCCTAAAGAATAAATAAGAAGATTGTATCTTATTTGTTTATTTATTGCTTTCAGTAATTAATTTCCGCTTTCGCACTTTCTTTTCTTTATTTTTCAGTTTTTACTTTACATAATTTACTTTTACGCACAGTACTTTTATTTCTTTAATTTTCAGCAATTTACTTTCAGCATTTACTTTTCAGCAATTTACTTTCAGCATTTACTTTTCAGTAATTTACTTTCAGCATTTACTTTTCAGCATTTAATTTTCAGTATTTAATTTTCAGTATTTTACTTTATGTCTTTTATTTTATTTAAGTTTTTTTTACTACCCGTAAATATGTGTCGTAACTAAGCCAGTTATCTGGGGTGGTAATGAAATCCAATATCACCGGTTTATAAGAGGTTAGATTATAGCTTGGGTAATATAAAGATTTATTTATTGAGTCTTAATCTTAATGCTTTTTCATTAACTGGCCATTAATAAAATTGAACTGGGAAACTTAAAATGAACTAGACATAGGGATTTTAAATTTAAGACCTTAGACTCAATAGTCCACGATCTTCCTTGAGGATAGATAACCATTTAATAGATTTTCTTACAGGATAGACATATACCTGTCGGGCGGGGGTAGCCATAATTGGAACTTAAACTTAATAAATCCAGATAATTTGGTTGACATAGACATATGGTTCAATTGGGTTAAACTGTGTATTTGTGTCTGACCATCGACAGAGGCTTACACATAATTTAGTGTTCCAGGTTAATAAATCAATATATTACCCAACTTTAAGATAACCACTTCATCTTTAAAATGATATTGGAAGAAATCACAACCCTAGATAGTTTTTAATATTGAATTTTCTTAAAACCTACTTTCGAACAATTTTATTTACTTGTTTTTAAATTTAGAATCGTCACCATTTCAAATCAATCAAACAACCTGTTAGATACTAGTAATCATTTGACCTCATAAAATTAATAGATTAGATATTAAGTCCTCGTGGGATCGATATTTTTATACTACTTGAACGATACGTGCGCTTGCGTTATACGCGTGTGTTTACGCCGGTCAAGTTTTTGGCGCCGTTGTCGGGGACTTATTTATCTTTTACTATTAGTTTAGGGGTTAGATGCGTTACTTGTATCTAATTTCTTTTTACTTATTGTTTTTGTTTTCTTGTGTTTCAAGTTCTCAGAAACTACATGAGACGAACCAGAAGCTTTGAACTCCGACCGCTTGACCTAGAAATTGAAAGAACGATCAGACAGTTGAGAAGGGAAAGACGAGAAGGCCAAGAATCAATCATTAACATGGAACCTGAACCGTTGGAGGTTGCACCACCAATTCCCATTCGAGACAGAACCATTCCGGTGGTTGACAGACTCATTTCCTGTATTGTACTTCCTCTCTTACCAGCAAATGCGTGTGACATCAAAACATGCATTCAGATGATTCAGCAGTCAGTTCAGTTCGGGGGGAATACAACTGAAGATTCTAATGCCCACATCAGTAACTTCCTGGAAGTTTACGGCACTTTCAACTACAACAGAGCATTAGAAGAAGCAATGAGACTGTGAGTTTTTCCATATTCCTTGAAGGACAGAGCAAAAGCGTGGCTACATTCACTACCAGCAGGTTCTATCACAACTTGGAACACTTTAGCCACCAAATTTCTTGCAAAGTACTTTCCACCAGCCAGAACTGGAAAGCTGAGGAATGACATCACATCCTTTGTACAATAAGATTCAGAATCCTTCTGCGAAGCTTGGGAAAGATTCAAAGATTTACTCCGGAAATGTCCTCACCATGAAATTCAAAAATGGCTTCAAGTCCAAACATTCTATAATGGACTTTCTGGAATAATGAGAACCACAATCGATGATGCTGCTGGAGGAGCTTTAATGGAAAAAGGAGAAGATAAAGCCTGGGACCTAATCGAAGAAATAGCCAACAACAATTCTTTGTGGCTAACAGAAATGAGCATGATCCAAAGAATTGCAGGAATTTATGAAAGTGGAGCCAATACAGCAGTCAACGCCAAGCTAAATCAGATATGCAAATTCATGGAGACTCTTACCACTGGATCCACAAGTTCACCATATGGAGGAGCACCAGAGTCGAACCAACTTGAAGAGACGGTGAATTATATTAGCAATTTTAACAGACAGAGGAACAATCCATATTCCAACACCTACAACCCAGGGTGGAGGAATCATCCCAATTTTTCATGGAGCAACGATTCAGGCCAACAGCAGAACTATCAACCACCTGAATTCCAGCAACAGAACAAAAGCCAGGAGCAAGCAAATGAACCAGGAATAACAGAAGTGTTGACCCACTTGAAAAAGATAGAAGCAAAACACGACTCTCAAGCATCAAGATATGATACTATGTTTCAATCTCAAGCAGCAAGATATGATGCTATGTTTCAATCCCAAGCAGCATTAATTCAAAGTCAATATGCTTCTATTAAAGCACTGGAGAATCAAATTGGACAACTGGCAAATGCTCAGAGTTACAGACCGCCAGGTACCCTTTCTAGCAACACAGAGCCAAATCCAAGAAACATGGGAAGGAGCAATGTCATGCCATCATGTTAAAAAGCGGTACTGAAATCAACAAAGATGTTGGAGCCAAAACAGCTGTTGAGGAAGTTCCAAAAGAAACAAAGCAACAGATGGAGGAAAAAGAAGCAAAGGAAAAAGAACAGATCATTCCACCTCCACATTTTCCTCAACGTCTTCAGAAGAACAAATTGGATAAGAAAATTTCTCGGTTCCTGGAGATCTTCAAAAAGCTGCATATCAACATTCCATTTGCAGAAGCGTTGGAACAAATGCCCAGCTATGCCAAATTCATGAAAGACATTCTTTCACGAAAGCGGAGATTGGGAGATTATGAGACAGTAGTATTATCAGAAGAATGCAGCGCTATCATTCAGAGGAAACTTCCCCCAAAGTTGAAAGATCCTGGCAGTTTCACTGTTCCTTGCACCATAGGAGAACATGACTTCGGTAAGGCTCTGTGTGATTTAGGTGCTAGTGTTAACTTGATGCCTTTTTCTATTTTCAGGAAACTGCAGATTGGAGAAACAATGCCCACTTCAGTCTCACTTCAACTTGCTGATAGAACGCTCGTATTTCCAAGAGGCGTAGTTGAGGATGTACTAGTTAAGGTTGACAAATTCATTTTCCCAGCAGATTTTATTGTCCTTGATATGGAGGAAGACGCAGACGTGCCAATCATCCTTGGGAGACCATTCTTGGCTACAGGTCGAACCATTATTGATGTACAAAAAGGAGAACTAACCATGAGGATACAGGACTAAGAAGTAACATTCAATGTTTTCAAGGCCATGAATTTCCCAGATGATGAAAAGAATGAGGAATGTTTCAAACTTGATGTGATACACAGTACCATTCAGAACTCTAATGCAATGCAAAGTTCTACTGACAAACTTAAAACATGTCAATTGTCTGTGGAGCCTAAAGATAAAGCATCTTTTGTACTGAAGAAGCCAATTCTTGCACTATAAGCAACAGAAGAGAAAAAGTTCCACCAGCTCAACGAATTGGAGGAATTTCACAATCAGTCTTTTGAGGATGCCAAATTGTACAAAGAAAATGGCAAGAAAAGACATGATGAGAAGTTAGTACGCATACAACTGGAACCTGGGCAGAAGGTACTGTTAAACAAATCAAGGGGGAAATTCTTCCCATGGAAGCCAAAATCATGGTGGTCAGGTCCATTTGTGATCACCAAGGTTTTACCAGACAGAGCCGTTGAGATACATGATCCTGACTCCAACAAAACTTTCAAGGTTAAAAACACGTGTGTTAAACACTACTGGGGAGAATCATTTGAGCGACAAAAAGAAAATGTCACACTTTCAGATCCAGCATACACGTTCGAGCAGTCACGTCTAGCTGACGACTTTAAACTTAGCGCTCGCAGGGAGGCAACCCATGCAATTTTTGTATATATTGTGATTTGTTGTGATTTAATTTTGTGTGTTTAGTTTTTGCAGATTAAGACATTTCAAGATGGAAGAAGCTCTCACAAATCTTCACAACCAATTTCCTTCTCTCCCTCAAAAATCTCTGATGAAAGTTTACAAAGCTCGCTTGGAACGGATGAGATTACTGATGATTAAAGGTATTCCTACTGACATTTGTTGGTTAATTGAAGCACGGGTTCGATTGGCAGGTGAGTCTTCTGACTCTTTTATTTCACATCTACCTGGTTTTGGAAGAAGCACCTATGCAAAGAAACGTAGAGCTAAGAAAATGAGTGTTTGTTACAAATGTGCACGCTGGAATTGCAATACTCGTTGTCGTTCTTTAGGAATGGTGTCTGATAATCGCGAAGACAAAATTAAATTCATTAGGGATGGCTTGAGTAATGAGTCTTTAGATGATATATCTTCAACTCTTGAGACGCATCCCATTGGATATGTTCACATAGCCATTCGCAAATTACATACACAATTCTAAAAAGAAAGACAACAATTAAGTCTTGGGAATCTGACTCAAAAAGACCCTGTTTGCCAGTTTATAAGAAAATTGGATGGGAAGCTTGTCCCTGACGCATATACGTCAATCAAGCCGTTACTTTTCTTGTAAATATTATATCTCTTTGTTTTTTCTTAATAATTGTAATTTGTTTTGTTGTTTTCTTTTATTTTCTTTGACAGGATCCAACCTTTTTTACTATCACGATATTATTTCGCTGCTAATCGTCCTCTGGAGATACTTGTGCTATTTTTACTCACCCGTTTCAGGTACTATAAATTCAGCTCGTCATTACACTTTGGAAGGCATCCTGATTTGAGAAAGAAATACATAAAAAAAATGGAAGCCACTTCAAGAAGACGAGTTGAAAACATCTGTGTGTTTTGCGGTACTAGTGTTGGTACTAAGCCACAATACGTAGAGGCAGCACATGAATTGGGTCGAGTCTTAGCAGCAAGGAATATGCACTTACTATATGGCGGAGGCAATCTTGGACTAATGGGGATCGTTTCAAAGGCCTTACAGGAAGGAGGCAGTCACGTTTTGGGAATCATTCCAAAACCCTTGGCAGAGGCAAATCTTATTGAACCATCAAACGGAGAGGAACTGATCGTGCCAGGTATGTCTGAACGACTGGTAGAAATGATTAACCGTGCTTATGCTTTTATTGCTTTGCCAGGTGGCTTGGGTACATTGGAGGAAATTTTTATTGTGCTATCTTGGGTGAACCTGAACATACACCAGAAACCAATTGGGCTGTTTAATGTTGATGGATTTTATGATTTTCTTTTTGTATTTCTTGATGATGCCCGGAGAAATGGGTTCGTGTCATCAGGGTTTGCCGTCAGACGCATCATCATCAGAGGCTTGCCTTCGCTTAGGGTCTGAATCGCTATCAGGGTCTGCTGCGTGGGTCTGCTCTCAGGGTCTCCTCTCAGGGTCTGCTCTCAGGGTCTGCTGCGTGGGTCTGCCTTCAGGGTCTGAACCAGAGACTGCACAACATGGTCTGATTCAGAGGCTAATTCGGATTATCCCAATTACCGATTAAATATTTGTAATATTTGTATTACAGTCTTAAAACAAATTCGACTCTGTGGATATGGAAAACAGTCCAAACATAGTAGATCTGAATATGGCAGCCTCTTCGGCTGGCCAGAATATTGTGGCAGCCCCTATGGCTGGCCAAGTTTCAGTGGCAGCCTCTTCGGCTGGCCAATATGCTTCAGCCTCTGGGCTTAATTTGGCAGCCGATGTGGCTGGCCAAAGTGTTGCTGCCTCTATGGCTAGACAACCTGTTGGACATGTGAGCCATGTCAATCCTGCTGCGGAAAAACCTGAAAAATTCACTGGACAGAATTTCAAAATGTGGCAACCGAAGATGTTCTTTTACTTGACCACGTTGAACTTTGCGAGGTTCCTAAAGGAAAATGCTCATGTACCCACGGAGGGTGAGATTGATATCTAAGTGATCAGTGCGATGATGCTTGGAAATATTTTGAATTCCTATGTCGGAATTTTGTGCTGAATGGGCTATGTGATTCCTTGTACAGTGTGTACGCCAGAATGAAAACAGTAAAAAGGCTTTGGGAATCTTTAGACCGAAAATATAAAACTGAGGATGCCGGTACTAAGAAATTTATCGTAGGCCGATTTCTAGATTTTAAGATGGTTGATTCCAAAACTGTGTTAAGCCAAGTACAAGAACTGTAGATTATTCTAGCAGAAATTCATGCTGAGGGGATGGTTCTAAGTGAAACCTTCCAAGTAGCCTCGATAATTGAGAAACTACCACATGGTTGGAAAGATTTCAAGAATTATCTACAGCATAAGCGAAAAGAAATGAGCATTGAAGACTTGGTTCTTAAGCTCAGAATTGAGAAAGATAACCGAGTATCTGACAAGAGAGGAATATCTCATGAGGCCAAGGCAAATGTTGTTGAACATGGCCATAAGAACAAGAACCTCAAGAATAAAGGGTCAAAGATGGGCCCTAAAGGAGGAGTTTCCAAGAAATCCAAATTTCAATGAAGATGCTTCAACTGTGACAAAATGGGTCACAAGTATTCTTGAATGCAGACTGCCGAAGAAGAAAAAGAAACAAAAGGCTAATGTGTTGGAAAACATGACTTAAGATGTTTCAGACATTAACCTCTCTGTTGTGGTTTCTGAGGTGAATCTGGTGGGTTCTAACCCAAGAGAGTGGTGGATTGATACTGGTGCCACTCGACATGTGTGCTCGGACAAGAGCATGTTTTCTTCATTTGAGCCTGCTGGTAATGGGGAAAAAATATACATGGGAAATTCAGCAACATCTGAGATTGAAGGTCTAGGAAAGGTGATTCTGAAGATGACCTCTGGAAAAGAGTTGACTTTGAACAATGTTCTGTATGTACCAGAAATACGGAAGAATCTTGTGTCTGGATCGCTTCTGAACAAGCATGGATTCCGGATGGTGTTCGAGTCTGATAAAGTAGTTTTGACTAAAAATGGGATGTATGTGGGAAAATGGTATGTAACTGATGGGCTTTTTAAGCTCAATGTAATGGTTGTTAAACCCAAGAATATCAATAAAGCTAGTTCTTCTGCTTATATTGTTGAGTACTATAATCTATGGCATGGTAGATTAGGACATGTTAATTTTAATTCATTGCAGAAATTAATTAACATGAATCACATTCCCAATTTTAAAATTGATAACAGACATAAGTGTGATACTTGTGTTGAGGCGAAACTGACTAGATCATCTTTTCATAGTATTGAAAGAAACTCTGAACCACTTGATCTAATTCATACCAATGTATGTGATTTTAATTCAATACAAACGAGAGGCGGTAATAAATATTTTATTACCTTTATTGATGATTGCACAAGATTTTGCTATGTGTATTTAATGAAAAGCAAGGACGAAGCTATAAAGAAATTTGTTTTCTATAAGAATGAAGTTGAGAATCAACTGAATAAAAGAATTAAGGAGTTAAGAATGGATCGTGGTGGTGAGTATGTTTTTCCTTTTGAATCACTTTGTGAACAAAATGGAATCATACATCAAACCACAGCTCCTTATTCACCTCAATCCAATGGGATTGCAGAACAGAAGAATCGTACCTTGAAAGAGATGATGAACGCTATTTAATCAGCTCTGGCTTACCTCAGAATATGTGGGGAGAAGCTGTCTTATCAGCTAATTACCTTTTAAATAAGGTACCACGGAAAGAAGCAGGGAAAACCCCTTATGAAATGTGGAAAAGAATAATACCTTCCTATAAATTCCTACGAGTGTGGGGGTGTCTTGCCAAAGTAGTCATTCCTCCACATAAGAATGTGAAGATATGACCAAAAACTGTTGATTGAATTTTCATAGGATATGCACATAACAGTAATGCTTATCGATTTCTTATGCATGAATCTAATTTACCAGATATTCACCAGAATACGATAATGGAGTCTAGGAATGCATCATTTTTCTAATGCGTTTTTCCTTGTAAAACTAATTCGAATTCAAATGGGCACATGAGACTATCATTGAAGATAGTCAAGACCAAGAACACATATGTGTTCCAGAGGATCAACAAGTTGTTGAACTTGAACCAAGACGTAGCAAAAGAGCTAGAACGGAAAAATCATTTGGTCCAGATTTTCTGACATTTTTGCCAGAAAATGATCCTTAAAGCTATAACGAAGCTGTAAGGTCAGCTGGTGGTGCTTTGTGGAAAGATGCCATCAATAGTGAAATTGAATCCATCTTACAAAATCACACCTAGGAGTTAGTGAATCTTCCTCCAGGATGTAAACCTTTAGGGTCCAAGTGGATTTTCAAAAGGAAAATAAAGGCAGATGGATCAATTGATAAGTACAAAGCAAGACTTGTAATTAAAGGTTACAGACAACATGAAGGTCTTGATTACTTTGATACTTATTCTCATGTAACGAGAATAAATTCCATAAGGATGATACTAGCGATTGCAGCTTTGCGCAATCTTGAGGTATATCAGATGGATGTGAAAACAGCCTTTCTGAATGGAGATTTAGATGAAGAAATCTACATGGAACAACCTGGAGGCTTTATAGCTCCAGGACAAGAAAAGAAAGTCTGTAAGTTAGTTAAATCCTTGTATGGATTGAAACAAGCTCCGAAACAGTGGCATAAAAAGTTTGATGATACCATGTTGGCAAATGGTTTCAAAATCAATGAATGTGATAAATGCATTTATGTTAGAGAGACAGAAGTTGGCTATGTCATTTTATGTCTCTACGTTGATGACATATTGATTGTCGGGAGTCATGTTAAAATGGTGAAATCTACCAAGAATATGCTGAAATCCAAGGTTTACATGAAAGACATGGGTCTAACAGATGTCATTCTGGGAATAAAGATCTCGAGAAGTCCAGATGGACTTACTCTTGATCAGTCGCACTATGTGGACAAGATTCTTGGTAAATTCAACAATGATGATTCTGCTGTGGCTAGAACTCCTTTAGATGTGAGTTTACACCTATCAAAGAATAGGGGATAAGATATATCTCAAGTAGAATACTCTAGAGTTATCGGGAGTTTGATGTACTTATCAAGTTGTACAAGGCCTGATATAGCCTGTACAGTAAACAAGCTCAGTAGATATACGAGTAATCCAGGGGTTGATCACTGAAAGCAATAGTAATGATACTCAGGTACTTACGTTTTACTCGTAATTATGGGCTGCACTATCATAGATATCCAGCTGTAATCGAAGGATACGGTGATGCTAATTGGATATCTGATATGAAAGACTCAAAGTCTACCAGTGGCTATGTGTTTACACTAACAGGTGCATCTATATCATGGAAATCCTCAAAACAGACTGTGATAGCCAGATCTACAATGGAATCAGAATTCATTACATTAGATAAGTATTCTGAAGAAGCAGAATAGCTTCGAAATTTTCTAGAGGATATTCCAAGTTGGCCTAAGCCAGTGCCATCAATTTGAATTCATTGCGATAGTCAATCTGCAATTGGAAGGGCATATAACAATATGTATAATGGTAAGTCGAGACATATTCGTCGTAGACACAATAACGTTAGACAATTACTCTATACTGGAGTTATTTCGATTGACTATGTAAAGTCAAAAGATAACACTGCGGATTCGCTAACCAAAGGGTTAAACAGAGAGTTAGTTGTGAAATCATCGAGGGGAATGAGACTAAAGCCCGTTAGATAAATGTTTATTACAAAGGAAAACCCAACCTTGTTGACTGGAGATCCCAAGATCTAGGTTCAATGGGACAACCTACTCGTAAATGACATAATTGGTTCACTGTGGGGGTTACCCTCTAATCCATTCCTATGGTGAAATGAAACAGTGATGCTCGTATGGATAGAGGTTAAGCAAAGGGTTTTAATGATTCTTATGCGTCGGAAATCCGAGCAGAGTATTACGAGATACTCTTAAATAAGAAATCACCTATGTGAGAGAGAAGTGAGGCCGCTTCAAAGGGAATTGTACGGGGCTCAATTCTTAGAAACTCTCACAGAACCAGGTTGATGTTCATGGCCAAAATGAACATAATAATGAGGACTCAAATGTGTTAGGAAAAATATCTGTGTGATATATGTTCTCCATTTACATGAACGGCAGTACAGTTCAATGACATCGCGTCCACTGTCAGCCAGTAAATAAGATATATTTTCACAAGGGAAGGTTCAAAGGCTGAGGCCTACCTATCCTATGCAGGTGTTAATTAACTTGGTGGTTACTACAAGTGAAAGGCCACCCATTTATGTGATTTAATTGGCATGTTAACTTCTTTATATAAGGCTACAGTGATTTCGTTTTTATAAGAGTATGAAAAACACAGAACACACAGTTTTCGTTTTAAGGAAAGTATTCCTCTCAGTTTTTCTTTGTTTTGTTTGGGAAGAGTTCAAACACTTTAGTGGTTCGTTGGTAACGGGTTTTGGTGGTGCCCATACTCGTTCGTTTTCCGTTGTATCATGGGAAACAAACGTCTCACGTTCTACTGCACCTTCGGTAGGGGACAAATTTATTTTAAGGAGATTGTTGGCTTCAACAAGCCTCGGGAAAGTAAAGCAGTGGTTCGGCTCAGTGGTTCGGTCAGAGGTTCAGAGGCTTCATTGCTTTCAGAGGCAGACGCTTGTTCAGAGCCAGTGGTGTCACACCCGTCCCCTTAGGTAGAGTAGGGGTGAGACGGAGACTAGAAACTGGCAGAGTTTCCCCTGTAATATGGACTAATCCTCCAAATACAAGGAAAAATCTAAACTGAAAAATAAAATCTCATCATAAAACTAGGATCTCCATGATCCAACTCAACATAATATTCATAAAGAAGATACAACATCCTCAGTAACAAATAAAGGCTCAATGCCCAACATCACATAACAAATTCTCCCAAGAAATACATATCTAGAAATACAGTCTCAAAACATAACAAGACACTCTACTGTTGGCACAACCTTTTCTCTACTGGCAGGAATGATGACGAAACAGCAGATGAAAGAACGATCTACTAATCTGCTAAACCTGAAATGTTAAGGAATGGGGGGTAAGCTCACGCTTAGTGCAATGGATCACAGCTTAGTGCCGTGGATAATCAAGTAACAAAGTGGATTGAACAAGTCTTTCATAATATAAATAAATACATAAGCTGTAAATCGATATCTCAAACATTTACTTGAAATCGTAAATCTCATTTCTCATAAACTCATTTCTCATAAAACTCAAAATCATAAATCTTATTTCTCATAAAGTTCATACTGCTCAAAAATACTTTGTAATGATAAATCTGTTTATTCATCTATATGCACAACCTCATGACAAATACGGCAAAGCTGGCAACATGGGGCTTCCCCACGGCAAAACTGGCATCCGGAGCAAACTGGCAACGTGAGACCTTATCTCACGGCAATAACTGGCAACATGAGACCTTATCTCACGGCAATAATCTGGCACATATAAGTACACGGGGTGCATCCTAACATAAAAATCATTTCCAAAATCCATGCTCATATATCTCAAATCATGCAAGTTTCTTATATATCACAAACACATGATTTCAACATAATCAATATTCGATCCATACCTTATAGCAAAAATATAAACTTTCTGAAAACAAATTCATTTAATGCATTACCTTAAAATTCATTTAAGAAAACATACATACTATATACTTTTAAAAACATTAATGTTACAGGCTTATCCACGCACCTGGTGAGCTGAATTCTGAGAAAGGAACTATGCAGCAGGACCGTCCCTGCTTACAGTATCACGATCACCTAATAGACAAAAGAATTTACTATAAGGAACATAATCCTAACTAGAATAAAAGAAAGAATATTCAAGAAACGTGATTCGGTCGTTCTCGCAATCCTAACGAAATTTAAGATTCGGAGGTCCATTACTACTCGGAATGGTCTGAAATTCGCGGAGGAGACTCGGGAAGTCGGCGCGAAGATTCTGTCCGGCGCGTGGTGGACACGCACCGATTGGCCAGGCCGCGCGTGGGCCTCACGCGCCGCCACATAGGACGCTCTTGAGCTTCACGCGCCGGTCCGATCGGAAATTTTCCGACGGCCGAGCGTTCCCCCCTCTCTCCAGGATCTAATGGCGCTGACGGTTTATCGATCGGAGTTCCGGATCAACGGGAAATCGAGAAAAACCAAAAAAGTTTCTTACCGAGATCTCTACAAAAATTGGAAGTTTCCCAAGATGAAACCACCACCAAAATGATCCTCTCGACGAGATCTACACTTTTCCTTAAGGACTCGGTCGGGTTTGAGCTACGGATTGGCTGGATCGGGACTAAGCTTCTCTTTTCTCCTTTTCCTCTTTCTTCTCTCTCTCGCGTATCTCTCTCACTCACAGCTGCTGTGTGTTAGATTAGGTTTTCATTTTTCTTTTATAGTCACATGGAAAAATAACAATTGCCTCCCTAAACTTGCCTCAAATCTCATTATAAATCCAAACTTCCACAAACTTAATAATTTAGTCCTTAATTTATTTGGGGTGTTACAAGTGGCGTCTCATTCAGAGGCAGAGGCACAAAGTCGGTCAGAGGCAGACGTCGTTATCAGCGTCAGAGGCTCG
>SKCR01038865.1:0-130000 GCA_019454045.1 Zanthoxylum bungeanum | reverse complement strand
CATAGCAATAAAATGTTATTTAAAATAAGTATGGGCATCGATTGTTTATTATATAGAACTCAAAAACTTACGATAAATAGGGAAGCTCACCTCCATTTGTAAACCATGTCGAGGAACAGCATTCGGAAGAAGATTTCGTTGGTGAATTTCAACAAGCTCCTTCCCAATAAAAAACCCTCCAGCTTTAGCTAAATCCTTCTAACAACCAAATACTTTCAAAGTTAAGCAAATAACCCCCCACTATCTTATCCCTGCTCCATCCAACGTTCTTAGCCTTCATTTTCCCGTCCAAATGGGCAGCCTCCAATCCGACCATGAACTCCAATGCAATTCAGATCCAGTCATTAACCCACTAGACTCAGAAGAATTCAGGAGGCAAGGCCACATGATCATCGACTTCATTGCGGATTATTACAAAAATGTCGACAAATACCCCGTTCGAAGCCAAGTTGAACCTGGTTATCTCAGAAAACTCTTGCCAGAATCCGCTCCGAATAATCCTGAATCCATTGAAACAATCCTCCAGGATGTTCAGGAACACATTGTCCCTGGAATAACCCATTGGCAAAGTCCCAATTACTTCGCTTACTTTCCATCAAGCGGAAGCACAGCTGGATTTCTCGGTGAAATGCTTAGCTCTGGCTTTAATGTAGTGGGATTTAATTGGATCTCATCACCTGCTGCAACTGAGCTTGAGAATATAGTCATGGATTGGCTCGGTCAAATGCTGAAGCTTCCCAAGTCTTTCCTTTTCTCTGGCAACGGCGGTGGAGTTATGCAAGGAACTACATGTGAGGCCATTTTGTGCACACTAACTGCTGCAAGAGATCGAGTTCTAAATAAAATTGGAAGAGAAAACATAACCAAGCTCGTTGTGTATGGATCTGATCAAACTCACTGTGCACTCCAGAAAGCTGCCCAGATTGTTGGGATTGATCTGAAGAATTTCCGAGCTATTAAGACAACAAAATCGTCGTCCTATGGGCTGTTACCAGACTCACTGTTGTCCCAAATCAACTTGGATTTGGAATCCGGACTAATCCCATTATTTCTATGTGCAACAATCGGAACCACTGCAGTTACTGCTGTTGATCCATTAAAGCCCCTTTGCGAAGTAGCAAAGAAATTTGGAATATGGGTTCATGTCGATGCTGCGTATGCTGGAAGTGCTTGCATTTGTCCGGAGTTTCGACAATTTATCGATGGAGTTGAAGAGGCAGACTCGTTTAGTCTCAATGCACATAAATGGTTCTTTACAACTTTAGATTGTTGTTGCCTCTGGGTGAAGGATCCAAATGCTCTTGTAAAGTCTCTATCAACAAATCCTGAGTACTTGAAGAACAAAGCCACTGAGTCTAAGCAAGTAGTGGATTATAAAGATTGGCAAATAACTCTGAGTCGAAGATTCCGTTCCCTCAAATTATGGCTTGTGCTGAGAAACTACGGTGTGGCAAATCTAAGGCATTTCCTGCGCAGCCATGTGAACATGGCCAAGCTTTTTGAAAATCTTGTAGCAAGTGACAAGAGATTTGAACTTGTGGTTCCCAGATATTTTGCTGTGGTCTGTTTCAGGGTTTCGCCATCAACAATCGGGCATATAGTTAAAGAGGAGCAAACAAATGCTTTCAATCAAGAATTATTGGAGACAGTTAATGCATCTGGGAAAGTTTATATGACTCATGCCGTTGTTGATGGAATTTATGCCATACGATTTGCTGCTGGCGGTACGCTGACGGAGGAACGACACGTGGCGGTGGCTTGGACGGTGGTGCAAGAGCACTTGGACTCAATTCTAAGCATGCGCAGATAATTAATTTTGGGATAATTTAATAATGTTTTTTTTAAAAAAATTTATTGTTGTTTATCTTGTTATTAAGTAGCATCTCAATTGTTTAAGAAAAAAATGGTACTATAGTAATGTTCTTTTTTCTTTTTTAATTCCAAATTTTTATTTTTTATTTTTCTTTAAGGATGTTAAGAGTCTTCTATCTTATGAATTTGGATTAATTGTAAATCTGAACTGTGTTAAATTTATTACAATCTGCTCTCACTTGTGTAATATTAATAGCAATAAATAATTAAAATTTAATTACATATAAATTTTTATTCAATAATTACCTATCTCAATTTGTATATCTTATGAATTTGGATTAATTTATATAATCGAATTGTGCTAAATTTTTTATAATCTTCTGTCACCCGTGTAATATTAATAATAATGAATGATTTAAATTCGATTACATATAAATTTTTATTTAATAACTATCAATCTCAATTAGTAAAAGATTGGTCCATCATCCAATCCATAACAAATCAGATGAATGTCTGTACTTCTCACCTACACTCAAACAAGATAGAAAACTACAATTTGGTTAAATTTGAAAAGACTTCAGTTAAACAAAAAACACAATACAACACCGAATTCAAGTCCATATACATACACACATATACACATATACACATACATACATACATACACACACTCAAATGAGATAGAAAACTATGATTTCATTAAATCTGAAAAAGTTTTAGAAGCTTTCACCATAAATAAGTAAGATGGGGTTATTCTGTTTTGTGAACATGTGTAACACCCCAACCGTCATGACATAATTATAAATTTCTTTGTGTATTTATGAGACATATCGTAGTGCTTTATTATGTATTATTAGCATGTACATTACTCGTATGAATCATTATGGGATCATGAAGTAACATTTTTTGGTTTCGCGGTACAATTAGATTTTACCGCGTTACAGTCAAGTTTTAGTAATTTGGACATAACTTGAGCTAACAATGTCCATTTTTTACGATCTTTATATCGTCAGAAAGCTTAGACAAGGATCTACTACTTTCATGTTGAATATGTTTCTGAATTTTGACCAGAATAAGGTCCAAAAAATATATTTTATCGTGATTAACAGTGAACTTCGTGAATCCTCTAGTTTCTAGAAATGTGCTTGATACTTATTATTATTTGAGCAATGATAGACATACATAATTCTTACTAACAATTTCTACACCCCTCTCACGTCCAAAAAATATATTTTATCGTGATTTTCATTAACTTCGTGAATCCTCTAGTTTCTAGAATGTGCTTGATACTTATTATTATTTGAGCAATGATAGACATACATAAATTCTTACTAACAATTTCTACACCCCTCTCACTGTAGCTACAGTGAGAGGGGTGTAGAAATTGTTAGTAAGAATTTATGTATGTGTAGCATTTTTGTTATTATTTTATTACAAAAAAAAAAAAAAAAAATCAAACTCCCTTACTATAAATAGACAACTATTCATCATCTTTCTCACTTCCCATCTATATTTCTAATCTTCACTCAACAACAACAATTTTTCTCCTTTTCTCATGATAATCCAAGGAAGTAATGGGTTTCCTCAAGTTATCTTCAACCAAGTAAGTATCCTACTCATCTTCTTCTTCCTATTTGCGAAATAAGCTATCATTCTTCATGCTCCATTTTCGAATCTATGAAGGAATCTAGGTTATTTGAGCTCATTTGGCATGAATAAGAGTCCCTAGAATGATACTTGATGCATTTGATGATAGTGTATACAGGTTAAAGCATGACTTGATTAAAAAGGTTTATGATTCAAAAATGGTTCATTAGGGCCGAATATATGCATGATGGAGAGGGGAAAATGTTTCCTTTGATGGGGTTAATTGGGTGTGAAATTATGTTTATGAGCATGTTAAAAAGATGATTATGATTGCATTGTTAAAAAAAATATATCAAAGGGAAAAGTTTTGGGCCATGACCGATTTTTGCTTGGGAAAATGGGATGTTGGATTTTGTGATTTGGTGAAGAATCATCATGAATAAATAATATAATTGTTTGTATGGGACAAGCTTGGATATGTTTAAGTCTTGGCTGAATGGATGGCTGGTGAAGAAATCTTGAATAATGTGCTTTGGATGAAATGATATGGATGATTGATGGTGATTTTCACACGTTATGCAAGTGTATGTATCGCTTAAGTAGTATAAAAAATTATCGATCCCACGAGAACTTATCACATACGTTACTAATTGTTAAGACTAATAACCTACGAGTATCTAATTAAAATTAAATATGATTTTAATTTGAGTTTGAACTAAGGCTAATGCAAATAAATATAACTTGGAAATTTGTAGAGATAATCAAAAAGGGAAATATTCAGGGTTGTGAATCACCTAGTATTATTCTAAAGATGAATTGGTTGTCCTATATTTGTGTAATATATTGGTTTATTAACCTCGAACACTAAGATATCCACAAGTCTCTTTCGATGATCGAGTGAAAATATCAAAAGTAAATTAATTAAATATATTTCTATGTGACTAAATCACCTCAAATTCATTAAGAACAAGTTCCAATCATGGCTACACCCACCTACAGGTTTATTTCTATCCTGGAGGGAAATCCCTAAGATGAGATTGTGTGCTATTGAATCTAAGGCTAAACCTAAAATTCCTTTGTCAAGTTCATCTAAGTTTATCACATCAATCCTATTAGCGATCAGGCAACAAGAAGCATTAAGCATAAGATTCAATAAATAAACCAAACTGTCACACAAAATATAAGAAAATCAATTTATAAGTTCATAAATACGGGTTTCATCACAACCCCAGATTGGAGGTTTAACTACTATACATGCTCAGAAACTCTAAATATATATTCAATGATAAACAAAACATTAATGGAGTAAATGAAAGAAGAAACTCTGTCGAGATCGCCAGTCCTTCGCTCTTTGCTGCTGAGTTCCTGTGATATGCTCATTTAATGTGTTCTTGGCTTCTCCTTCAAAAATCTCTATTGGAGGCTGTAATTTTATGTTCTAAAATTCTATTTAGGTTTTGGGATGATTTTTTATTTATATAGGAGGTTTGAGGGATGTTTCATGCTTAAAAATAGAGTATGGGTCGAATCTGGTACGCAGAACCCGTCGCGACGTGCGGTTTAGCGTCACGACTCCATTTTTAATTTTCTTCATCACGTCGCGATGCACCACCTGCAGCAGCTCACTGGTTTCGTTGTTCGTGCGTCGTAAAGCGAAATCCAACGTCGGGACGTGCATTTTTACTCCGAATTTTCCTTAATTTTCTCAGTATTTTACCGCTTTCATCCTCCGTTGATTCCATCGAGTCTTGATATTATCTTTACCTACAAAATGAATCCAAAATATATCAAAACACTCTGAAAACTCAAGATAACTTACAAAACATCAAGCTGGAGGGGCGACAAATATATGCATATTAGTCGCTCATCACACCCCCAAACTTAACATTTTGCTAGTCCTCGAGCAAAATAAAATAAAATAAACAAACTAAAAACTAAATTAACCTAAGCCACTTTTGTAGGGATCACGATTGCATTTAGCATATGCAACAAGCCTTTAAACCCATAGGCGACCCTAGTGGATGAGTTATAGTCTCGTAAGGGCTTACAGGGACGACACCCACAAACGTCATTCACAAACACATGCAATCACACACAAATACAAAAATTAAATAACTAAACAAAATTGTCCTGAGAGTTGCACATTAATTTGTCATCAAAGAATGCCTAGTAACGAAACCAAAGAATGTTCAAAGTACTCAACACAACTCAAATCCAAATTTTTGAATAAATTATCTAAGCCAGACTCATAGTATGTGTGTGAAGGTCTAGTCACAACTCGATCCTTAAGTAAGTCAACTTAGTGATTTCATCGTAAAAATTGAGATCTGATGGGTCAAAACAACCTAGATATCTCAAAATATGATTTTTATTTGCTTTTTTTTTTGGCTCAGTATGGTATGATTATAATTTTTTTTCTCTTTTTTTTTCACACACCTCCCCTTTAAGGTATAATTTCTCCTCATGGTGGTCCTAACACTCGCCCATGAGTAGCTTCATGTTTATTGGTTATAGGTGGTTTAACCTTTTTTCTTTCATTCCTTTTTTTAACCATACCATACATCATAATACTAGCAAACAAAGATAGACATCTAGGCAAACATTCATTCATCGGAAAGTAATTTCTCAAACTAGTCACTTTGCCAGCCACCTAGGTTGTTACTGCTAGTATCCTATTGTGCAGTTTATACGAGTCTAACTTAGATCACCTACTCAAGCCATCAGATAAAAGTACATTGAGCACTTATCACTTCTAAGATATCATCATAAAGCAAACAGACTCATCATGGGAATTATGTTTCAATACCACAGTGAAATTTTTTTTATAGCAGGAATTAAATAACACAACACATGCACACACCCCCAAACTTAAAATTTGCATTACCCTCAATGTAAAATAAACTTAAAGCAGAAGAGAGAGGAACAACACTACCGTGCATGAGGTGTACCATTCTTTGACGCCTTTAGGTCCTGAGTCGCGACACCACATGTAGCGATGTGACGAGCTCCTGGTTCAATTTCTGGTCAAACTTTGGCTATGCAAACTAGATAGGTTGTGTCAGTATCTGAATAAGTACACATGCACTATTATGAAACACACAAGTAACACATAAAAATAAAAATAAAAAATGAAAATAAAAATAAAATAATTAAATAATTAAATAAAATAAGGAAATTAAAAATAATTGCGTGGGTTGCCTCCCCGCTAGCGCTAAGTTTAATGTCTTCAGCCAGACGTAACCACCCAATTGGTCATGGTGGTTCCATTGGAAGCTTAGTTGCTCGAGATAGGACCGCCCAATGCTCACTCCTTTGTTTCCCACCGGATGACAAAAACTGAGTATCTTGCGACAATGTTCTGTCTATGTACTGTCCCCCAGGATCTATCAATGGTTCAGAAAATATTTCCATCCACAGATCAATTCTCATAGGTTGTGGCGATTTGCCAACATACATAGGCAACTCATCAGTTCATTTTTTGTATTGAATATTTGTGGAGGCTTCATTTCCGGCCTATCATAGCGGTGATCCATGTTGACCTATTCTGGAATTTCCTCACCAATGCTATCTATCATGTGGCATTCTTCATCATTTTACGGGCACGGCATGGCTTTAAAGACATGAAAAGTCACTTCTTGATCTTGTACTTGTTAATGTTCCTATTGTTGGACAATTATGACCCATAACGTCACTATTTGTACAGATCATGATGTTGTTGTACAAATTAACTATGTGACAAAGGAGATTGCTCTATTATCATTTGTGATTAGATCACCTAGATGTATAAATGATAGGAGGTCCCTATGATTTGTTCCTGGATGGAGAATGATATGAGACAGTATCAGTCCACGAAGGATAAATCATTAAATATCCCTAGTCAGAGTATTATCGAGATTGGACATCGATAAATACGTAAAAGACTAGTATTGCACTTGTGCGCGTTGTGAGGGCACAACAACATAGTTCTCATATATTTGGGTATATGATACTCATGCAAGTGTAATAGGAGGTTGTGTTTTACCGATGGTACGGAAAACAGCTTCGCTCTGGATAGACCCCCTCGGAATTCCATTGGTAGTATGACTATGTGTCTATGGAAGTTCAAAATCAGGGTAGATGTATTTGGTCTTAACTTGAGACTTGCACCGCTAATATTTGCGACAATCAATATACTTTGGTTGCGGTCGTCCAGGGCTTTAACAGGTTCTGTGTACGCCAATGCTGGGTATATTGAGAATCGTAGTGTTTGGGTGTGATGTCAAGACGGAAGTGTCACTCAGTCATATGGAGATGATGGTCACGTAGATACGGTACTAATACTCTTACGTACTGCAGTCATCGGGATAATATGACTAGGTCATAGTTATCCGATTATAAATACTAGTTACCAGACATCCGACATGTGCTTCGTACGGGGCAGACACAATTCCAGCCCCAGGCCTAGCACGTGATCATTCGATACTGGACATAAAACGCAATACTACGTATACTACGCCTGATATAGATCCTTTATTCCTGTAAGGATATTTCCGGAGAATTGGGTAGGCATGGCGCTTTGCTAGAGGCCAACCTTGTCTTGTAAATCGGTATAAACGTAGTACGAGGTACTTACGTGTTCGGATAGTCCGACGACCAAATTTACTGCCAACATATCCGGGATCTCATGGGTCGCTTCCCGAAGATTCACCGATGACGTATGACTCGCACTTTAATTAATCTGGGATTAATTAGAAGAGAGAGAAAATTAATATGGGATTAATTGCAGAGATATTTTATCTGGGATAAATATCATTTAAAGAGAGATAACAATTAATTGGAATTAATCGATAAATTAATATATTAGATATATTAAATGAAATTGGATTTCGACGCGGAATTAAAATTAGATTTTACTTCGGGGCGAACGAATTAATTTAGAATTAATTCGTTAGCGACGAGAATAGTAATTATGCTTGGCATGATTATTTAATTAAATTAGATTTATTACGACGCAACGGAAAATTCGTTAATTTGGAATTAGCGAACCCGAGCCCGAGATTATTTGCGAGCGCATTCGCATTTCGAATTCGAGTGATGGATGTCTCCACATCAAATCAAGCGTCAAATCGCTAGTGATGAGCGGAAAATATATCAATATTTACCGCCCCTTTAACTTAATATTTTGTTTAGTTTCTCGGTTTTGATGAACGTTTTGATGTGTTTTAGTTTATTTTGCAGATAAAATAATATCGGGTCTCAATGAAATCATTTAGGATGAAATATGGGTCAAATAAGGGCAATTATTGGACTTGACATTTTAATTTTGGAGATTGGAAACTTGAAAGGGCGTTTTGACGAAGTGCAGTTTTGGAAATTCCAATTTTGCGCATCTGTCGTATTTTGGGCATAACATTTTACTCAAATCGGATTGAGATGATTCAAGTTCCAGATTAAAGAAGACTCAAATATATACAACTTTGAAAGACAAAATAATTTCGAATTCTGAAGATTTCAAGCCCGAAATTGATGAACCATCCAGAAGTGTGTAGTGTGTAATTATTAAAGTCACTTTCAATCATTTTCAAAGCAAAAAAATAAATTAATAAAAAAAATAATAAAATTATCAAATCATCACCAAACATGATAAGAGATTAGTGGAGCAATTAATAATGGATTTGGTGGAGCAATTAGTGGAGCAATTAGTGGAGCAATTAATAATTGATTTGGTGGATGATTTGATGGAGGTAAATTTTGCCTATAAATACCAAGCCATTTCATTTGTAAAATTCATACTTTCTTCTAAGGAATTCCTTAAGAATACTAAGAAGATTGTATCTTGTTTGTTTATTTACAGCTTTCAGTAATTAATTTTCATTTTCGCACTTTCTTTTCTTTACTTTTCAGTTTTTATTTCTCTTCCGCAATTTACTTTTACGCACAGTACTTTTCTTTATTTAATTTTCAGTTTTTACTTTTCAGTAATGAGGAGGTAACTCCCTTTGCTGGGGTAAAAGGTAAAACTTTTATTACTAATATTTAGATTAATCTCCCTTAATTATAATATATAAACTAGTTAAAACTAACTTAACGAATACCGATACTAGGTCGTTGTTATTATTTAAAATTGGTTTTAACCTGACTAAACTGGATACCGCCTGATTGGTCGGTTGGTAATTAATTATTAATTTGACTTAATCTGGATACCGCCTATATGGCTGGTTGGTAATTATCATGCAAAGTTAATATATTATATTAAGGAGATATCTAAAATAGAAGTAATAAAAGTGGATCCTTTTACCTCAGCATTTTCTTTTATTGTAATTTTACTTTATTTACTTTTCAGCAATTTACTTTTCAGCAATTTACTTTTTAGCAATTTACTTTCAGCATTTACTTTTCAGCATTTAATTTTCAGTATTTAATTTCAGCATTTACTTTCAGCATTTACTTTTCATTTCAGCATTTAATTTTCAGTATTTACTTTATGTCTTTTATTTTATTTAAGTTTTTTTTACTACTACCCGTAAATATGTGTCGTAACTAAGCCAATTATCTGGGGTTGTGATGAAATCCAATATCACGGTTTATAAAGGGTTAAATTATAGTTTGGGTAATTTAAAGGTTTACTTATTAAGTCTTAAGCTTAATGCTTCTTGTTGTCTGATCACCAATAAGATTGATGTGGAAAATCTAAAATGAACTAGACATAGGGATTTTAGTTTTCACACTCTTAGACTTAATAGCCCACGATCTTCCTTGAGGATAGATACCCTTTAATAGATTTCCTTACATATAGACATATACCTGTCGGGCGGGGGTAGCCATAATTGGAACTTAAACTTAATGAATCCAGATAATTTGGTTGACATAGACATATGGTTCAATTGGTTTAAACTGGGTATTTGCGTCTGACCATCGATAGAGGCTTTTGCATAATTTAGTGTTCCAGGTTAGTAACCTGATTTATTACACAAACATAAAATAACCACTTCATCTTTAAAATGATATTGGAAGAAATCACAACCCTAGATAGTTTTTAATATTGAATTTTCTTAAAACCTACTTTCGAACAATTTTATTTACTTGTTTTTAAATTTAGAATCGTCACCATTTCAAATCAATCAAACAACCTGTTAGATACTAGTAATCATTTGACTTCATAAAATTAATAGATTAGATATTAAGTCCTCGTGGGATCGATATTTTTATACTACTTGAACGATACGTGCGCTTGCGTTATACGGTGTGTTTACGCCGGTCAAGTTTTTGGCGCCGCCGTTGCCGGGGACTTATTTATCTTTCACTATTAATTTAGGGGTTAGATACGTTACTTGTATCTAATTTCTTTTTACTTATTATTTTTGTTTTCTTGTGTTTCAGGTTCTCAGAAACTACATGAGACGAACCAGAAGCTTTGAACTCTCCGATCGCTTGACCCAGAAATTAAAAGAACCATCAGACAGTTGAGAAGGGAAAGGCGAGAAGGCCAAGAAGCTTTAGTCAACATGGAACCTGAACCGTTGGAGGTTGCACCACCAATTCCCATTCGAGACAGAACCATTCCGGTGGTTGACAGACTCATTTCCTGTATTGTACTTCCTCCCTTACCAGCAAATGCGTGTGACATCAAAACATGCATTCAGATGATTCAGCATTCAGTTCAGTTCGGGGGGAATGCAACTGAAGATCCTAATGCCCACATCAGCAACTTCCTGGAAGTTTGCGGTACTTTCAACTACAACAGAGCATCAGAAGAAGCAATGAGACTGCGAGTTTTCCCATACTCCTTGAAGGACAGAGCTAATCTTGGCTACATTCACTACATTCACTACCAGCAGGTTCCATCACAACTTGGAACACTCTAGCCACCAAATTCCTTGCAAAATACTTTCCACCTTCCACCGCCAGAACTGCAAAGTTGAGGAATGACATCACATCCTTTGTACAACAAGATTTAGAATCCCTCTGCGAAGCTTGGGAAGTTACAAAGATTTGCTCCGGAAATGTCCTCACCATGAGATTCCAAAATGGCTTCAAGTCCAAACATTCTATAATGGCCTTTCTGGAATAATGAGAACCACAATTGATGCTGCTACTGGAGGAGCACTAATGGCAAAAGGAGAAGATCAGGCTTGGGATTTAATTGAAGAAATGGCCAACAATAATTCTTTGTGGCCAACAGAAAGGAGCATGATCCAAAGAATCGCAGGAATTTATGAAGTTGGAGCCAACACACAGCACTGAATGTCAAGCTGGATATGATTTGCCAAAATCTAGAAACTCTTAACATGAAGGTTAATGGTGGATCCACAAGTTCATCATATAAAGGAGCATCAGAACCAGTTCAGCAGGAAGAGACAGTGAATTTTGTTTACAATTTCAACAGACAGGGGAACAATCCATATTCCAACACCTATAACCCAGGGTGGAGGAATCATCCCAATTTTTCATGGAGCAACAATTCAGGCGAACAGCAAAACTATCCACCACCTGAATTCCAACAACAGAACAAAAGCCAGGAGCAGGCAAATGAACCAGGAATAACAGAAGTGTTGACCCACTTGAAAAAGTTAGAAGCAAAACACGACTCTCAAGCAGCAAGATATGATGCTATGTTTCAATCCCAATCAGCATTAATTCAAAGTCAATCTGCTTCTATTAAAGCACTGGAGAATCAAATGGGACAACTGGCAAATGCTCAGAGTTACAGACCGCCAGGTACCCTTCCTAGCAACACTGAGCCAAATCCAAGAAACATGGGGAGGAACAATGTCATGCCATCATGTTAAAAAGCGGTACTGAAATCAACAAAGATGTTGGAGCCAAAACAACTGCTGAGGAAGTTCCAAAAGAAACAAAGCAACAAATGGAGGAAAAAGAAGCAAAGGAAAAAGAACAGATCACTCCACCTCCACCTTTCCTCAACGTCTTCAGAAGAACAAATTGGACAAGCAATTTTCTCGGTTCCTGGAAATCTTCAAAAAGCTGCATATCAACATTCCATTTGCAGAAGCGTTGGAACAAATGCCCACCTATATGCCAAATTCATGAAAGATATTCTTTCACGAAAGCGGAGATTGGGAGATTACGAGACAATAGCATTATCAGAAGAATGCAGTGCTATCATTCAGAGGAAACTTCCCCCGAAGTTGAAAGATCCTGGCAGTTTCCTGTTCCTTGCGTCATAGGAGAACATAACTTTGGTAAGGCTTTATGTGATTTAGGTGCTAGTGTTAACTTGATGCCTTTTTCTATTTTCAGGAAATTACAGATTGGAGAAACAATGCCAACTTCAGTCTCACTGCAACTTGCTGATAGAACGCTCGTATTTCCAAGAGGCGTAGTTGAGGATGTGCTGGTCAAGGTTGACAAATTCATTTTCCCAGCAGATTTTATTGTCCTTGATATGGAGGAAGACGCAGACGTGCCAATCATCCTCGGGAGACCGTTCTTGGCTACAGGTCGAACCATTATTGATGTATAAAAAAGAGACTAACCATGAGGGTACAGGACCAAGAAGTAACATTCAATGTTTTCAAGGCCATGAATTTCCCAGATGATGAAAAGAAGGAGGAATGTTTCAAACTCGATGTGATACACAGTACCATTCAGAACTCTGATGAAAGACAAAGTTCTACTGACAAACTTAAAACATGTCAATTGCCTGTGGAGCCTAAAGATAAAGCATCTTTTGCACTGAAAGAGCCAATTCTTGCTCTACAAGCAACAGAAGAGAAAAAGTTCCACCAGCTCAACGAATTGGAGGAATTTCACAATCATCCTTTTGAAGATGCCAAATTGTACAAAGAAAAGGGCAAGAAAAGACATGATGAGAAGTTAGTGCGCATACAACTGGAACCAGGGCAGAAGGTACTGTTAAACAAATCAAGTGTGAAATTCTTCCCATGGAAGCCAAAATCACGGTGGTCAGGTCCATTTGTGAGCACCAAAGTTTTACCAAATAGAGCCGTTGAGATACATGATCCTGACGCTAACAAAACTTTCAAGGTTAAAAACAAGCGTGTCAAGCACTATTGGGGAGAATCATTTGAGCGACAAAAAGAAAGTGTTACACTTTCAGATCCAGCTTAACGTTCGAGAAGTCAAGTCTGGCTGACGACTTTAAACTTAGCGCTAGTAGGGAGGCAACCCATGCAATTTTTGTATATATTGTGATTTGGTGTGATTTAATTTTATGTGTTTAGTTTTTTTTCAGGTTAAGACATTTCAAGATGGAAGAAGCTCTCGCAAATCTTCACAAGCAATTTCCTTCTCTCCCTCAAAAATCTCTAATGAAAGTTTACAAAGCTCGCTTGGAACGGATGAGGTTACTGATGATCCATGGTGTTCCCAATGAAATTCGTTGGGTAATTGAAGCACGAGTCCGATTGGCAGGTGAGTCTTCAGACTCTTTTATTTCACATCTGCCTGGTTTTGGAAGAAGCACCTATGCAAAGAAACAAGAGCTAAGCAAATGGGTGTTTGTTACAAATGTGCACGTTGGAATTGCAATACTCGTTGTCGTTCTTTAGGAATGGTGTCTAATACCGCGAAGACAAAATTAAATTCATTAGGGATGGCTTGAGTAAGGAGTTTTAGATGATATATCTTCGACTCTTGAGACGCATCCCAGTGGATATGTTCACATAGCCTTTCGCAGATTACATACACAATTCAAAAAGAAAGACAACAGTTAAGTCATGGGAATCTGACTCAAAAAGACCTTGTTTGCCAATTTATAAGAAAATTAGATGGGAAACTTGTCCTTGACGCATAGACGTTAATCAAGCTCTAATTCCTGTACATATTATATCTCTTTGTCTTTTCCTAATAATTTTGATTTGTTTTGTTGTTTTCTTTTATTTTCTCCGACAGGATCCAGACCTTTTTGACCATATCACGATCTATTTTACTATTTTGTTACTAATCGTCCTTTGGAAGATACTTGTGCTATTTTTACTCACCCTTTTCAGGTACTATAAATTCAGCTCGTCAATGCACTTTTGAAGGCATCCTGATTTGAGAAAGAAATACATAAAAACATGGAAGCCACTTCAAGAAGACGAGTTGAAATATTTGTGTGTTTTGCGGTAGTAGTGTTGGTACTAAAACCACAATACATAGAAGCAGTACAGGAATTGGGTCGAGTCTTAGCTGCAAGGAATATGCACTTAATATATGGCGGAGGCAATCTTGGACTTATGGGGATCGTTTCAAAAGCCGTACAGGAAGGAGGTAGTAACGTTTTAGGAATCATCCCAAAACCCTTGGCAGAGGCAAATCTTATTGGATCATCAAACAGAGAGGAACTGATGGTGCCAGGTATGTCTGAACGACTGGTAGAAATGATTAACCGTGCTGATGCTTTTATTGCTTTGCCAGGTGGCTTGGGCACATTGGAGGAAATTTTTATAGTACTATCTTGGGCGAACCTGAACATACACCAGAAACCAATTGGGCTATTTAACGTTGATGGATTTTATGATTTTCTTTGTGTGTTTCTTGATGATGCCCGGAGAAATGGGTTCATATCAAAACCTTTAAAAGAACTCCTCTTTACTGCCAGAACTGCTCCGGATCTAATAGACCAACTCTTAGCCTATGAACCACAAATTGACCCTGTCCTTTCAAAGATAAATTGGTCCGAGGATGATCGTGGTAATAGGCGTCGTGTTAATCTGGATCTTAACCTTTAATCTCATGTAGAATTTCAGCTAACCAGGTATTATCTTCTAAACTCTTCTACTACTATTTAAGACATTGGGGGAGAGAATTAGTTGATTAGTACCTTATTTTTTTAGTTGTGTGTTGTTTCTATTTTTAGTTCAAAATTTTTCGAAAAATACAAAAAAATTGAAAAATTTTCAAAAATTACAAAAAATATTTTGTGTTTTGTATTTTTATTTTGACTAAAAAGGTGAAATTGGTAAGAGATAGCTGAGTAAGGAGTTTCCACTCCTGAGACGTATCTCAAACCTAATTCGAAACAAGTTAATTTTTGTTTATTTCCTTTTGAATTATTTAATTTGTAAATTCTCCATAAAAATGACTAAAATGAATCTTCATATGCTCAGTTGACAGATATTATCAACATACATGGTAACATACGGACATGAGCTAAAATTGAAAAGTTTGTAATATTCAGTGCTCTAGTTTAATTGGAGGAAGCATCTCAAAAAGCATTGGAGTAAAAAAAAAAAAAAAAAACGTCCGAGATCCGAGTTATTAAGTCTGTAAGGGTGTTTTGACACCTAGTGCCCTAAAGCCAACTGGTTTGGGAGTCATTGGCCCAAAGCTCGCTACATGGATCAAAGATACTGCAAAAATATATATATCTGAAGTCTGAGTAATTAAGTCCGTAGGGGTGTCTTAACACCTGGTGCCCTAAAGCCAACTGGTTTGGGAGCCACCGACCCAACACTCGCTACTTAGATGGAAGATATTGTATATAAATAAAAAATAGAAAAAAAAAATCAAAGAAAAAATCAGAAAAATGAGAAAAATTATTCCATTGCTACCAAAAGGTGTTAAATCTGATAGAACTTTAGGACAAAAATATTACTCTCTTATCAACTGCACTTATGACTTGTGTGGGCAAAAATGAGTTGTTTAATATTTTGTTGGCTGTGTATATGAAGAATGGTAAAAATAATCGGAGAATTTACTTATTCTGTAATTTAGAATGAAACAAAACAACTATTGACTTGGAGTAGAAGTTTCACCTGATTAGTCACTAACTTCTTTATTCTATTTCTATTGTCTTTTTGCTTTTGTGTGCATTAGTTTTATTATCTTTTTACTTTTGTAAAACGTTTGTGGGTATCATTGTTGTAAGCCCTCACGAGACTACAACTCGTCCACTAGGGACACCTAGGGGTTTAAAGGCTTGTTGCATATGCTAAATGCAACCGTGATCCCTACGAAAGTGGCTTAGTTTAATTTTTTTTTTTTTTGTTTTGCTCGAGTACTAGCAAAATTTTAGGTTTGGGGGTGTGATGAGCGGAAAATATATCAATATTTACCGCCCCTTTAACTTAATATTTTGTTTAGTTTCTCGGGTTTGATGAACGTTTTGATGTGTTTTAGTTTATTTTGCAGAGATAAAATAATATTGGATCTCAATGAAATCATTTAGGATGAAATATGGGTCAAATAAGGGCAATTATGGACTTGATATTTTAATTTTGGAGATTGGAAACTTGAAAGGGCGTTTTTGACGAAGTGCAGTTTTGGAAATTCCAGTTTTGCGCATCTGTCGTATTTTGGGCATAACTGTTTACTCAGATATCGGATTGAGCTGATTCAAGTTCTACATTAAAGAAGACTCAAATATCTACAACTTTTAAAGACAACATAATTTCGAATTCTGAATAATTTCATTCCCGAAATTGATGAACCATCTAGAAGTGTGTAGTGTGTAATTATTAAAGTCACTTTCAATCATTTTCAAAGCAAAAAAATAAATTAATAAAAAAAAATAAAAATTATCAAATCATCACCAAACATGATAAGAGATTAGTGGAGCAATTAATAATGGATTTGGTGGAGCAATTAGTGGAGCAATTAGTGGAGCAATTAATAATTGATTTGGTGGATGATTTGATGGAGGCAAAATTTTGCCTATAAATACCAAGCCATTTCATTTGTAAAATTCATACTTTCTTCTAAGGAATTCCTTAAGAATACTAAGAAGATTGTATCTTGTTTGCTTATTTACAGCTTTCAGTAATTAATTTTCGTTTTCGCTTCTTTTCTTTACTTTTCAGTTTTTACTTTCCGCAATTTACTTTTACGCACAGTACTTTTCTTTATTTAATTTTCAGTTTTTACTTTTCAGTAATGAGGAGGTAACTCCCCTTTGCTGGGGTAAAAGGTAAAACTTTTATTACTAATATTTAGATTAATCTCCCTTAATTATAATATATAAACTAGTTAAAACCTGACTTAACGAGGATACCGCCATATGGTCGGTTGGTGGTAATTATTTAAATTGGTTTTAACCTGACTAAACTGGATACCGCCTGATTGGTCGGTTGGTAATTAATTATTAATTTGACTTAATCTGGATACCGCCTATATGGGGTTGGTAATTATCATGCAAAGTTAATATTATATTAAGGAGATATCTAAAATA
Organism: Zanthoxylum bungeanum; assembly: GCA_019454045.1. Taxonomy (NCBI): domain Eukaryota; kingdom Viridiplantae; phylum Streptophyta; class Magnoliopsida; order Sapindales; family Rutaceae; genus Zanthoxylum; species Zanthoxylum bungeanum. The sequence goes on along the minus strand of SKCR01038865.1, from coordinate 112,488 downwards.
GAAGTAATAAAAGTGGATCATTTTACCTCAGCATTTTCTTTTATTGTAATTTTACTTTATTTACTTTTCAGCAATTTACTTTTTAGCAATTTACTTTTTAGCAATTTACTTTCAGCATTTACTTTCAGCATTTAATTTTCATTTATTTAATTTCAGCATTTACTTTCAGCATTACTTTTCAGCATTTAATTTTCAGTATTTTACTTTATGTCTTTTATTTTATTTAAGTTTTTTTTACTACCCGTAAATATGTGTCGTAACTAAGCCAATTATCTGGGGTTGTGATGAAATCCAATATCACCGGTTTATAAAGGGTTAAATTAGAGTTTGGGTAATTTAAAGGTTTACTTATTAAGTCTTAAGCTTAATGCTTCTTATTGTCTGATCACCAATAAGATTGATGTGGTAAATCTAAAATGAACTAGACGTAGGGATTTTAGGTTTCATCCTTAGACTTAATAGCCCACGATCTTCCTTGAGGATAAATAACCCTTTAATAGATTTCCTTACAGATAGACATATACCTGTCGGGCGGGGTAGCCATAATTGGAACTTAAACTTAATGAATCCAGATAATTTGGTTGACATAGACATATGGTTCAATTGGGTTAAACTGGGTATTTGTGTCTGACCATCGACAGAAGCTTTTGCATAATTTAGTGTTCCAGGTTAGTGACCGGCGTAAACACACACGTATAACGCAAGCGCACGTATCGTTCAAGTAGTATAAAAATATCGATCCACGAGGACTTAATTCCTACTGTTGTTATTAATTGTTGAATCTATTTATTTACAAATATCTAATTAAATGGAGAAGAGAATGATTGTTTGATTGGTTGAATGTGGTTTTACAAAATAAATAAATAAAAAGGCAAAATAAAATACTAAGGAAAATAACAAAAGACACAAAGATCTAGGGTCGTGAATCATTCTAATATCATTTAAAAGATGAAGTGGTTATTTTATGTTTGTGTAATAAATCAGTTTACTAACCTGGAACACTAAATTATGCAAAAGCCTCTGTCGATGGTCAGACGCAAATACCCAGTTTAACCCAATTGAACCATATGTCTATGTCAACCAAATTATCTGGATTCATTAAGTTTAAGTTCCATTATGGCTACCCCCGCCCGACAGGTATATTCCTATCCTGTAAGGAAATCTATTAAAGGGTTATCTATCCTCAAGGAAGATAGTGGGCTATTAAGTCTAAGGCTGAAACCTAAAACTCCTATGTCTAGTTCATTTTAGATTTACCACATCAATCTTATTGGTGATCAGACAACAAGAAGCATAAGCTTAAGACTTAATAAGTAAACATTTAAATTACCCAAACTATAAAATAACCCCTTATAAACCAGTGTGATATAGAATTCATCACAACCCCAGATAACTAACACATAACTAGGGCTCAGTAACAACTTAAAGTAAAAGACATAAAGTAAAAATACTGAAAAGTAAAAGACATAAAGTAAAACTGAAAAGTAAAAAAAAAATGCTAAGGTAAAAGGAATTACTTTTACTACTACTAATTTATATATCTCCCATAAAATAATATATAAACTTGTGATTCTTTCTCCACACCAGCCATATAGGCGGTAACCTGATTAAGTCAAATTAAGTCCAACCAGCCATAAAGGCGGAACCAAAATTAAATTACCAACCGACCAATCTGGCGGTATCCTTTATTAGTCAGGTTTTTTAAACCAGATTAAAATGAATTACCAACCGACCAATCTGGCGGTGGGTATCATTTTTAAGTCAATATTTTAAATAGTGAATATATTATTTTTAAGGGAGATAATCTAAATAGTAACAGTAAAAGAATTACCTTTCACCCTAGCTGTGGAAGTTACCTCCTCATGGTAAATAGTAAAAACTGTAAAAAGTAAAAAGTAAAAATTAAATTACTATTATACAAAATGTAATTAAAATTATTTACAAAACTAAAAACTAAAAATAAAAAAAACTAAAAACTAAAGAATCTAGAGAGAGAAACTCTCTCTTTAGAAAGAATTTAAGAGAAAGGAAGGTGCACTGAATTCTAAAATCTCGAGCTCAATTTATAGGCCTCGGTAGGATCCAGCGTCGCGACGCCAGGTCCTCAGCGTCGCTACGCCAGATTTGTCGACATGGCACGCTCTGGTTCGCCGGTTTGAAGATTCTGGATAAGCTGATAAGGTGACACGTGGTAGAGTGGTTGGGCTTCAATTATTGTGACACGTGGCGGCTTCTGATTGGTCGCTGAGATTCTTATCCGCCACGTGTCAGATAAGGATTAGATACTCAATTATTGATGCTGACTTGGGGATGATGTGGCGGTGACGTGGCGACGATGTGGCGACACGTGGGAAACAGACTGTCGGCACCATAGAATTGCAACACGTGTCACTTCCTGATTGGCTGATGATGATGTGGCACGACACATGGCAATTTTGACTTGTTGACTTGCTGACGTGGCTGATTACATGGAGACACGTAGGCTGACACGTGGGACACGTGGCTATGATGAATGTCGGCACCATAGGATGCTGACACGTGGCACGGCGCATGTTAGCAGATCGGCTGTGATGGTGACACGTGTCACGGCGCATTTGAGTAAAGTCAAACTTTTCTCAGATTCTGATTTGTGGACCCGGCGCACGTTAGCACTGTTCGGTGCATTTTAGACGTCGTGATGCGGAAGGCTTGGCGTCGCGACGCGATTAAGACCAAAATATCCCTGTTGACGCATTTTTGTCCGTTTTTGCCCCAAATTGCCTCCAATGCTTTCCAAAATTTATTTATCTGCAAAATAACACAAAATACATCAAAACGTTCACAAAACTCAAGAAACTATACAAAATATTAGGTCAAATGAGTGGGAATAAGTGATATAAATACCACTCATCAGTTAGTAAACCGATTTATTACACAAACATAAAATAACCACTTCATCTTTAAAATGATATTGGAAGAAATCACAACCCTAGATAGTTTTTAATATTGAATTTTCTTAAAACCTACTTTCGAACAATTATTTTACTTGTTTTTAAATTTAGAATCGTCACCATTTCAAATCAATCAAACAACCTGTTAGATACTAGTAATCATTTGACTTCATAAATTAATAGATTAGATATTAAGTCCTCGTGGGATCGATATTTTTATACTACTTGAACGATACGTGCGCTTGCGTTATACGTGTGTGTTTATGCCGGTCAGCTAGTCGCATCTAGCTTCACATCATTCGTCAATCAAGTGATGGATGTCTTTCACTTTGAGTGATTGACGCCAGTCACTATTCATTGATTGATGGAAGTTGATGTGAGTTGATGTGTGTGGTTGGCATTTATGGCTTTGGTTTTTGGAGGCAAAATTTGGTATTTGTTTTTGGAAAATATATTACCATTTTTTTGGTAACAAAAACTATTACACATTTATCTCTCTCTCTCTCCTCCATTTCTTTCTCCTCTCACGCCCATGGTTGTCAGTTCATGCTTCTGTTTTCTGTCAAGAAAACCGAGCAATAGGAAGCCAAAAGTGGTGATTTTTATGGCAAAAATCACAAGAGCTAGCACTCCGAGAGACATTCGAAGGTGATAGGGAAGTCCACCCATGAGCCGAGAATCGTTCGACGAAGCTTGAAGCTTGACGAAGGACCAAAACCGAGCCAAAACAGAGGAGGCAGTAGCAGCCACTGCCGAGCAGTCCACTGCAACCAGTGAGCTGAAAAGTTGATTTCGTTGCCTCCCGCATCGCTCAACCGATCGATGTGAGTATTCCGCAACTTCGTTGATTTGTATTCACACTTATTTCATGCTTATTATTGATCTTGGGACCTTAATAGAAACCAATAATGGCATCTAGAGCAAGGTTTGAGCATGAAAAAGTTTAGGGCTTAAAATTTGGGTAATTTGTATTTGAGCATGATTTGAATGAATTGGATGTTTGAGTATGCTTAATACATGTTTAATTGAATATTGATTGGATCAATTTCATGAATTTGTGTTTGGAATATTTTTCCCCAAATTGAGTACGCTTGGCCGAATGAGAAGTGCCCTATTTAGTCTTGGATTTTTTTAGATTTGTTGATTTATTGGATGAGTTAGAATCATTCGGGAAATGTTGATTGCAGATTTAATTTGATTGAAACCAAATTGATTTGGAAAATCCCACTTGGCCGAGACTTTGAGCATGTAATTATGGGTTTGATTTTAATCAAAATGTGTTGGACATGTGATGATGTAAATGAGCATGATTAATTGTATAAATTGATGTTTTAGAAATGTTAATTTGGGAGATTAATCATGATATACACTTTAGATTAATTAAATGTGAAATTGGATTTTTGTGTTTAATTATGTTGGGCCTTAAAATTGGATTTGGGCTTTTGTGTTGTAATTGGGCTTATTGGGCTTTGTTGTACAAAGTTCAGTTTAGACAAAATTGGTTGGATCCAATTGGGCCCAAAACCGCATCCATGAAGCCCAAATGCGACTAATGGACCTTTAAAGTTTAATTGGGCCTAATGGGCCAAAATTGATTTATGGGCTTATGGGGTAATTCCCGGATTGGATTTTGGTTATTCGGTTTGACCCGAGTTGACCAAAAGTCCACGCCTTAAGAAATTAATTAAAAGCCCATTGGACTTTAATTGAATTGACGTTGGACGTTAATCGGGCTTTGTGACCCGTAACGATTAAATTTGGAATTTAAGTCGTAAAGGTTCGTTAATAAAGTGTAATATTTAATTTGGAATTAAATGGAAAATTAGAATTAAATACATGTTAAATTGGATTTAATGATGTAGTTTAATTTAATTCGAGAATTCGTACTTTAAGTACTTATTCACAAAACGAGTTTGACTCGCACAAAATCAAATCATTGTTTGAATATTGGATGATCGCTAATTATCAGATTAATTAATTTGATTAGATTGATTGATAACATGCTTGTGTGAATACATAGTTGCGATGCATGAATAATGTATATCGGATGGATATTAGCTGGGTGGGACAATTTTAGAAATTGTTGTAATAAATTTGATTTATTAATTGGACCTGCGTGTCCAGCCTTATTACCTCCTTATTCTTTGTATTCTCTTCTCACCTATTCCCCTCAATGTAAATGAGGTTTCTTTAGAAGTGTAGTGTAACGGGTAGAAGTAATACATGTGCTAGCGGGAGAGAGAAAGTGAGAGATTTGATCTAGGATCAATGTGTAAAGTATCCATCCGCATATCATTATTATTTATTTATACGCGCTTTATTATGTGTTTAGAATGCATGTTTAAGGTTGTATGATGATGAGACCTTAACAAAGATAATAAATTGGTTGCCAATTTGCACTCGAAAAACCCTCGCAAAATATTAAGCGTCTTTCCTTGCATTGAGTGATTCTCACTCAAGATCCGAGACTGGCATTGGCTTGTTGGTCAAAGTCAAGGCCTTTGTCCGTCGAGGATGTGTTTGAATCACGAAGGCTTTGTTCCATATCAGTGTCTTGTATAATATTTATTACGTTTTGTAGTAGTAATTCTCTTCTATAAATAGTACTTTTCTTTCTTAAACTCTTTACTTTTACTATTCATCCATGATGAGGTAACTTAGCCATGCTGAGGTAACAAGGTAATTCTTTTACTTTTGCTATTTAGATTAATCTCCCTTAAAATATAATAAATAAACTATTTAAAAAACTGACTTAATGAGGATACCGCCATTTCGGACGGTGGGTTATTCAATTTAAAGTGGTTAAACCTGACTTAATGAGGATACCGCCATTCTGGACGGTTGGTTTAATTTTGTTCCGCGTTATGGCTGGTTTATATTTCTGTTCCGCCTTATGGCTGGTTTATTTCAATTTGACTTAATCAGGATACCGCCATACTGGACGGTTGGTTTAAAATATCACAAGTAAATATAATATATTATGGGAGATATCTAAATAGTAAATAATAGAAGTTAATTCCTTTTACCTTAGCATTTCTTTTTATTGTAATTTAATATTCTACAATTACTTTTCAGCAATTTCACTTTATGTCTTTTAAGTTTTTATATCAGCTTTAACTATGTGCTGTAACTAAGTTAATTATCTAGGGTTGTTATAAAATCTAATATCACCGTTTTAAAAGGGTTAGATTATAGTTTTGGGTAATTAAAAGAGTTATTTTTTGAGTCATAATCTTAATGCCTTTTTATTAACTGGCCACTAATAAAATTGACTAGATAAACTTAAAATGAACTAGACATATGGACTTTAAGTTTAAAGACCTTAGACTCAACAACCCACGATCTTCTTTAAGGATAGATAACCCTTTAATAGATTTCCTTACATGATAGGAATAACCTGTTGGGCGGGGGGTAATCATAATTGGAATTCAATCTTAATGAATCTAGATAATTTGATTGACATAGACATATGGTTCAATTGAATTATACTAGGTATTTGTAAATGACCATCGAAGAGGCTTTTACATAATTTAATATTCCAGATTAATAAATCAATATTTTACCCAACTATAATATAACCACTTCATCGTTAAATAATATTGGAAGAATTCACAATCCTACTAGTTTTATAAATGAGTTTTCATTAATCTACTTTCGACAACTTTAGTTACTTGCTTTTAAATTTAGAATCGTCACCATTTCAAATCAGTCAAACAACCTGTTAGATACTAGTAATCACTTGACCTCATAAAATTAATAGATTAGGTATTAAGTCCTCGTGTGATCGATACTTTTTATACTACTTGAACGATACGTACACTTGCGTTATACGCGTGTGATTACGCCGGTCAAGTTTTTGGCGCCATTGCCGGGGACTTATTTATCTTTCATTATTAGTTTTGAGGTTAGATACGTTACTTGTATCTAATTTTCTTTTTACTTATTGTTTTCATTATATTGTGTTTCAGGTTATCAGATTCTTAATGAGACGAACCAGAAGCTTTGAAATACGACCGCTTGACCTAGAAATTGAAAGAACCATCAGACAGTTGAGAAGGGAAAGACGACAAGGCCAAGAAGCAATTGTTAACATGAAACCTGAACCTTTGGAGGTTGCACCACCAATTCCCATTCGAGACAGACCATTCCGGTGGTTGACAGACTCATTTCATGTATTGTACTTCCTCCCTTACGAGCAAATGCAGGTGACATCAAAACTTGCATTCAGATGATTCAGCAATCAGTGCAGTTTGGGGGGAATGCAACTGAAGATCCTAATGCCCACATCAGCAACTTCCTGGAAGTTTACGGCACTTTCAATTACAACCGAGAAGCTGAAGAAGCAATGAGACTGTGTTTTACCATACTCCTTGAAGGACAGAGCTAAAGTTTGGCTACATTCACTACCAGCAGGTTCTATTACAACTTGGAATACTTTAGCCACCAAATTTCTTGCAAAGTATTTTCCACCAGCCAGAACTGGAAAGCTGAGGAATGACATCACATCCTTTATACAACAAGACTCAGAAACTCTTTACGAAGCTTGGGAAAGGTATAAAGATTTGCTCCGGAAATGTCCTCACCATGAGATTCCAAAATGGCTTCAAGTCCAAACATTCTATAATGGACTTTCTGGAATAATGAGAACCACAATTGATGCTGCTGCTGGAGGAGCGTTGATGGAAAAAGGAGAATAACAAGCCTATGACCTAATCGAAGAAATGGCCAACAACAATTCATTGTGGCCAACAGAAAGAAGCATGATTCAACGAATTGCTGGAATTTATGAAGTTGGAGCCAATACAGCAGTCAGTGCCAAACTGGATCAAATATGCAAATTCATGGAGACTCTTGGCATGCAAAGCAACATTGGAACCACAAATTCACCAAATGGAGAAGCACCATAACAAAATCAACTTGAAGAAACGGTGAATTATGTCAACAATTTCAACAGACAGGGGAACAATCCATATTCCAACACCTACAATCCATGGTGGAGGAATCATCCCAATTTCCCATGGAGTAATAATTCAGGGCAAAATAATTATCCACCACCTGGATTCCAGCAACAGAACAAAAGCCAGGAGTTTGAAAAAGATCCAGAAATGAAAGATTGGCTTGCAGAGATGTTCAAAAAGCAACAAGCAGCATATGATGCTATGTTTCAAAGCCAATCTGCTTCCATCAAAGCACTGGATAATCAAATTGGACAACTGGCCAATGCTCAGAGTTACAGACCGCCAGGTACCCTTCCTAGTGACACAGAACCAAATCCAAGGAACATGGGAAAGGAGCAGTGTCATTCCATCATGTTAAAAAGTGGTACTGAAATCAACAAAGATGTTGGAATCAAGGCAACCATTGAAGATGTTCCAAAAGAAGCAGAGAAACAGATGGATGAAAAAGAAGCAAAGGAAAAAGAACAGATCACTCCACCTCCACCTTTTCCTCAGCGTCTTCAGAAAAGCAAACTGGACAAGCAGTTTTCTCGATTCTTGGAGGTTTTCAAAAAGCTGCACATCAACATCCCATTTGCAGAAGCTTTGGAACAAATGCCCAGCTATACTAAATTCATGAAAGACATTCTTTCACGAAAACAGAGATTGGGAGATTATGAGACAGTAGCATTATCAGAAGAATGCAGCGCCATCATTCAGATAAAACTTCCCCCGAAGTTGAAAGATCCTGACAGTTTCACCATTCCTTGCGTCATAGGAGAACCTCACTTCGGTAAGGCTTTATCTGATTTAGGTGCAAGTGTTAATTTAATGACTTTTTCTATTTACAGGAAACTGCAAATTGGAGAAGTAATGCCTACTTTAATTTCACTGCAACTTGCTGATCGAACGCTCGCATTTCCAAGTGGAGTTGTTGAAGACGTGCTAGTCAAAGTTGATAAACTCATTCTCCCAGCAGACTTCATTATCCTTGACATGGATGAAGACAAAGATGTGTCAATCATCATTGGGAGACCATTCTTAGCAACAGGTCGAACTATGATTGATGTACAAAAAGGAGAACTGACCATGAAAGTTCAGGACCAAGAAGTTACCTTCAAGGTTTTCAAAGCCATGAAATTCCTGAGTGAAGAAAAAGAGGAAGAATGTTTCAGAATTGATGTTGTTGATAGTATCATTCATGATACTGATACAGTTCCCACGGACAAACTTGAAGCTTGCATCACCAATATGACTGACACTGAGTTAGATGCTGAAATTCTGTAATGTATCAACTATCTTGACAAGCCATTTCATTTCAAAGTGACACAACCAATTGAAAGTTTGGAACTACCGAATAAAGACCGGATCAAGCCTTCGATTGAAGAACCACCACAGTTGGAGCTGAAGTTACTTCCAAGTCATCTCAGGTATGCATTTCTTGGAAACTCTTCTGAATTACATGTTATTATTTCATCTTCGCTAACATTGGAGCAGGAAGAAAAGTTGTTGAGAGTGTTACGAGAGCACAAGAAAACTATTGGCTGGACTATTACAGATATTCGAGGCATTAGTCCATCATTCTGCATGCACAAGATCCTGATGAATGATGAGTACAAACCCACAGTGGAACATCAACGGAGACTCAATCCAATCATGAAGGAAGTTGTGAAGAAAGAAATCATCAAATGGTTGGATGCTGGCATCGTTTACCCATATCAGACAGCAGTTGGGCAAGTCCTATGCAGTGTGTGCTGAAGAAAGGAGGAATTACTGTGGTTACCAATGAAAAGAATGAGCTAATCCCAACAAGAACGGTGACTGGATGGAGAGTATGTATGGACTACATGAAGCTGAACAAAGCCACGAGGAAGGATCATTTTCCACTGCCATTCATTGATCAGATGCTGGACAAATTGGCAGGACATGAGTTCTATTACTTTCTGGATGGATATTCAGGATACAATCAGATTGCCATCGCTCCAGAAGATCAGGAGAAAACCACCTTTACATGTCCCTATGGTACTTTTGCTTTCCGCAGGATGCCATTTGGATTATGTAATGCCCCTGCCACATTTCAGCGTTGTATGATGGCCATCTTCTCAGACATGCTGGAGCAGAGTATGAAGATTTTCATGGGTGACTTTTCTGTGTTTGGAGATTCTTTTGACCATTTTTTGCAAAATTTGGAACATGTATTACAAAGGTGTGAAGATACAAATCTAATACTCAACTGGGAGAAATGCCACTTTATGGTGCAGGAAGGCATAGTTCTTGGACACCGGATCTCACAAAAAGGAATCGAGGTAGATAAAGCAAAGATAGAGACAATTGAAAAACTACCTCCACCAACATCAGTCAAAGGAATTCAGAGTTTTCTTGGACATGCAGGTTTTTACAGGAGATTTATCAAAGACTTTTCCAAAATTGCAAAACCTCTTTGCAATCTTCTGGAAAAAGATATGTCTTTCAACTTCACCAAAGAATGCCAGGAAGCTTTTGAGATCTTAAAACATAAGCTGGTTTCTGCCCCCATCATAGTAGCACCAGATTGGACCCTTCCATTTGAGGTAATGTGTGATGCTAGTGATTTTGCTGTAGGTGCAGTTTTAGGACAACGCAAAACAAAGATATTCCACACCATTTACTATTCCAGTAGAACTTTGAATGAAGCTCAACTCAACTACACAACCACTGAAAAGGAGTTGCTTACAGTTGTGTTCGCTTTTGACAAATTCCGCTCTTATCTGTTGGGTCCCAAAGTGGTGGTCTACATAGATCAGTCAGCAATCAAATACCTGATCGTGAAGAAAGATGCCAAACCCAGATTGATCTGTTGGATACTTCTTCTGCAAGAATTCGATGTGGAGATCAGAGACAGGAAAGGAACAGAAAACCAAGTGGCAGATCATCTATCGAGGCTTGAGAATGGAGAAACAGCTGGCAAAGAACTATCAATCAAAGAAACTTTTCCAGATAAACAACTGTTTGCCATAAAACAGCAGGAAGTCCCTTGGTATGCTGACTATGTCAACTACATAGTGTCAGGAAAATGGCCGTTGGAATGGACAACTCAGCAACGAAAGAAATTCTTCAAAGAAGTCAAACATTATGTCTGGGATGAGCCATACCTGTTCAAACGATGTGCTGATCAATTACTGAGATGATGTGTTCCACAAGAAGAGGTCAACAGTGTTTTGCAGCACTTTCATTCATCACCATACGGCGGACACTTCAGCGGGAATAAAACTGCAGCTAAAGTCCTTCAATCAGGTTTGTTCTGGCCACTCTTTTTAAAGATGCTCACTTATTTGTTCTTCAATGTGACAGGTGTCAGAGAATGGGGAATATTTCGAGGAGAAATGAAGGACCATTGCAAAATATTCTGGAAGTGGAGATATTCGATGTGTGGGGAATTGATTTCATGGGACCCTTTTTCCATCATTCGGAAACCTGTATATCTTGGTTGCTGTAGACTATGTCTCAAAATGGGTTGAAGCAATTGCACTATCATCCAATGATTCAAAAGTGGTGATCAAATTCTTGAAAAAGAATATTTTCACTCGCTTCGGAACACCTCGGGCAATTATCAGTGATGGTGGCACACATTTCTGCAACAGATATTTTGATGCACTCCTATCCAAATACGGAGTTACTCACAAGGTTGCAACAACCTACCATCCACAATCAAATGGGCAAGTTGAAATTTTCAAACAGAGAAATCAAAAGAATATTGGAGAGAACCGTTGGGTCAACAAGGAGGGACTGGTCAACAAAACTAGATGATGCATTATGGGCCTACCGGACAGCTTACAAGACACCCATTGGTATGTCCCCATATCGATTGGTGTTTGGGAAAACATGTCATCTGCCAGTTGAGCTTGAACATAAGGCGTACTGGGCACTGAAGAAGTTGAATATTGATCTACAAGCTGCAGGAAAGAAAAGACTTCACCAACTCAATGAATTGGAGGAATTTCGCCTACAATCTTATGAGAATGCCAAATTGTACAAGGAAAAGACCAAGAAATGACATGACCTAAAAATAGTGCACAGACAGTTGAAACCAAGGCAACATGTGTTGTTGTACAACTCGAGGTTGAAACTTTTCCCTGGAAGTTGAAATCACGGTGGTCAGGTCCATTTGTGTTCACTCAGGTTTTACCATATGGAGCTGTTGAGTTACTGGATCCCAACACCACAAACACATTCAAGGTTAACAGTCAGCGTGTCAAGCACTACTGGGGAGAACCGTTGGAGCGACAAAAAGAAAGTGTCACACTTTCAGATCCAGCATAAAGTTCAGGCAGTCACGTCTAGCTGACGACTTAAAACTTAGCGCTCGCAGGGAGGCAACCCATGCAATTTGTGTATATATTGTGATTTGATATGATTTAATTTTGTGTGTTTAGTTTTTGCAGATTAAGACATTTCAAGATGGAAGAATCTCTCGCAAGTCTTCACAAGCAATTTCCTTCTCTCCCTCAAAATTCTCTGATGAAAGTTTACAAAGATTTCTTGGAACGAATGAGGTTACTGATAATCAAAGGTATTCCTACTGACATTGGTTGGATAATTGAAGCACTGGTCAGATTGGCAGGTGAGTCTTCTGACTCTTTTAGTTCACATATGTCTGGTTTTGGAAGAAGCACATATGCAAAGAAACGTAGAGCTAAGCAAATGGGTGTTTGTTACAAATGTGCACGCTGGAATTACAATACTCGTTGTCGTTCTTTAGGAATGGTGTGTAGGCACTGCATTTTTGCATATAAGCCCGATGATGAGTCTCGTATGGAGACACTACCTCTTTAGTTGTGAAAGCCGCGTGAAACAGACGTTGGAAGGGTAAAGTTGGAAATTAGCATTTTTGTCAGATTTAACTCGCTTGTTTTGCTTCGGGTTCGCTTGTTGGACCTCTGTTTTTAAACACACCAAGCCCAATCCAAAATAATTAAAACATTTAAAATGCATGTCACAAATTAAATTAAAACCAATTAAATTAAACTTAAATTAATTAAATTAAATCACATTCCTAAACTAAAAAAATCCAATTAAATTAATTAAAACACATGTCACAAATTAAATCATTCCCAAATTAAAAGATTCAAATTAAATTCCATAAATCACATCCTAATTTAATTAAATCACCTACCAATTTAAATAAATCATATCGTTAATTGAAAAAAGAACAAATCAAATCAATTCCCCTAAATAAAGATTTTCCTTATCACATAATAATTAAAAATATCTCCCTTTCCTTCTCCAACAAGGTAAACCCCCTCCCTTGGCCTATAAAAAGAGACCCTACACCAACACATAAAACCCTGGCAGAGAACTCATTCATCTTACACTAAAAAATCCTCTCGGCTTTCTCTAATCTACATGCACAAACAAACCTAGAAACCCTAAACACCCTTCATCAGCCACAAACCTTGACCACACGTCGCTGCCTCTCTCACAGACTGCCTTCACGCCTGCTTGCACCCTCCACTCACAATTCATTGCCTCTCTCTTCACAAACGTAAGCCACGCCACTTACTGCCCACTAGCCACGTTAACTAAGCCACCTGATCATTCAAATCAGCCTTTCACGCCACCTGCAACCTTCACCGACTGCAACCTTCACGCCAACACAATCAACGCACCTGGCCCTTCACGTAATGTCCCACATCGCCCAAATCCCTCATTTAACAACCCTTCACACATAAACCTTAACTGCCTAATTCCATAGCCTATTGCCTCGCCACAGCCTGCCACACACGTAAGCCCTTCAAACCCATTCAACGCCACAGCCTGCCACACACCTACAGCCTTCGAACCCATTCAACGCCAGCAACCACCGAAAATAATCCTCCATACAGCACCTATCAGCCATATAACAGGCCCTACAAACACCCCCTAATCCACCGAAATTCTGCCCAGAAAACAGTCCAGAAAACTTCCAAAAACTGTCCAGAAAAACTGCATCCTTACCACCGAAAACCGTGACCAGAAACAACCATAAAACGGAGTAAAACAGCAGCCCGAATAGAAAAATAGCGAGGAAATACGTTGAGTTAGTGAACCAAAAGAGTTACGGATCATTCACCCTTCCAACGGACATGTAACGTCCTTTCGTGAGACGACAAAAGAGGTTAGACCTGAGGGGACCTTTTTATTTATTATCTTCGTTTATTTTATTTACTTTAGAAATATTATCGCATGAGAGTCGTTTGAGGCATGATGTGATTGTTGGATGAGCAGAATATGTGTTCCCTTTTGTGGTATATAGGATGGAAACCCGGATGTAAATTCTGTAGCCGAATCTGAATGGACGGTAGTGCGGTTTGTACTCAGGATACAACGCCACGTACCACTTAAGAGACACATATTTCGTCTCATCCAAACTTGTGTTTGAGCATGATGTAGTTCGTAGATTATTTAGTTATTATTTAAAGCATGATGTAGTCTAGTTTATTGTTTATTTTCAAGCATGATTATGTTATTTTATGCATGATATTTTATTTAGTTTATGATTATGTTTAAATAGTTATTTGTTTATTTTGGTTTAATGGCTCAATGTGCTCATTGTGTGATATTGCGTGTTTTCCGTTTAAAGACTTGTTTTCGAGCATGCACACTTAGATTAGAAGTTATTTTGATGAATGCATACTAGACGTAGATTACCCTTGAGTATGACTGTTGAATAGATTCAATTAGTTTATTGCACAAATCACATCATTACAAGTGACATAAGTAAGGGACCATTCCGAACCCAACAGTTTGAGGTCTTCCCTTGCGAGGGGTGAGTGCGGCCTTAAATCTTTGTCCCGGTTCACACGGGTGGCGACTCCATGTTATTTCATACTCCCAACTAGGCCGCGAGCCTAGAACAACGTCGTCAGTTTCTGTGTCCTACATGGTGTCTGATAATCGTGAAGATAAAATTAAATTCATTAGGGATGGCTTGAGTAAGGAGTCTCTAGATGATATATCTTCGACTCTTGAGACGAATCGCAGTGGATATGTTCATATAGTCATTCACAGGTTACACACACAATTCCAAAAAGAAAGACAACAGTTAAGTCTTGGGAATCTGACTCAAAAAGACGTGTTTGCCAATTTATAAGAAAATTGGATGGGAAGCTTGTCCCTGACGCATAGACGTCAATCAAGTTGTAAATTCTTTAAAATATTATATCTCTTTGTCTTTTTCTTAATAATTGTGATTTGTTTTGTTGTTTTCTTATATTTTCTCCGACAGGATCCAGACCTTTTTGACTATCACGATTTATTTTACTATTTTGCTACTAATCGTCCATTGGAAGATACTAGTGCTATTATTTTACTCACCATTTTCAGGTATTATAAATTCAACTCATCATTGCACTTTTGAAGACATCCATAGTAAAACATGGAAGCCACTTCAAGAAGACGAGTTGAAAACATCTCTGTGTTTTGTGGTAGCAGTGTTGGGTCGAGTCTTAGCTGCAAGAAATATGCACTTAGTATATGGCGGAGGCAATCTTCGACTAATGGGGATCGTTTCAAAGGCCGTGCAGGAAGGAGACAGTCATGTTTTGGGAATCATCCCAAAACCCTTGGCAGAAGCAAATTTTATTGAACCATCAAACGGAGAGGAACTGATCGTGCCAGGTATGTCCGAACGACTGGTAGAAATGATTAACCGTGCTGATGCTTTTATTGCTTTGCTAGGTGGCTTGGGTACATTGGAGGAAATTTTTATAGTGTTATCTTGGGCGAACCTTAACATACACCAGAAACAATTGGGCTGTTTAACGTTGATGGATTTTATGATTTTCTTTGTGTGTTTCTTGATGATGCCCGGAGAAATGGGTTCGTGTCAAAACCTTTAAAAGAACTCATCTTTACTGCAGAACTGCTCCGGATCTACTTGACCAACTCTTAGCCTATGAACCACAAGTTGACCCTATCATTTCAAAGATAAATTGGTCCGAGGACGATCGTGGTAAGAGGCGTCGTGTTAATCTGGATCTTAACCTTTAATTTCTTTAGAATTTCGGCTAACCAGGTATTATCTTCTAAACTCTTCTTCTATTGTTTAGGGAGTAGGTGATGGTTTGGTGTCTTCCTTCACTCACTACCTTTCTATAAGGAAAAACTGTGAAGGCACCTAGATAATCATTCACCTGTAGCTCATTGTGATAGACTAATTGGAGGACTCGTTGTTTATTCCTGACACCAAGCGATAAGAGCCTAAGAGGCTTGGGGTACTTAAGAGAGGCCTCGCTACCCTCCCTCTGGGGAATCTACAACGGGAAATCTACCTTATTTTTAATTTGTGTGTTATTTTTATTTTTAGTCCAAAATTTTTCGAAAAATACAAAAAAAATTGAAATTTTTTCAAAAATTAGAAAAATATTTTGCATTTTTATTTGACTAATCATGGTAAAATTGGTAAGAAATAGCTGTGTAAGGAATTCTCACTCCTGAGACGTATTTCAAACCTATTTCGGAATAAGTTAATTTTTATTTATTTCCTTTTGAATTATTTAATGTGTGAATTCTCCATAATACTGACTAAAATGAATCTTCATATTCTTAGTTAGCAGGTATTATCAACATGCATAGTAACATACAAACATGAGCTAAAATTGAAAAGTTTGTAATATTCAGTGCTCTAGTTCATTTGGAGGAATCATCTCAAAAAGTGATGGAATAAAAAAAAAATACGTCTGAGATCCGAGAGTAATTAAGTCTGTAAGGGTGTTTTAACACCTAGTGCCCTAAACCAACTGGTTTAGGAGTCATTGGCCCAAAGCTCGCTACATGGATCACAAGGAAGGATGAAGAAAATATATATATATATATATGAAGTCTGAGTAATTAAGTCCGTAGGGGTATCTTAACACCTGGTGCCCTAAAGCCAACTGGTTTGGGAGTCACCGACCTAAAGCTCGCTACATAGATGGAAGATATTGCATATAAATAAAAAATAGTGAATAGAGAAAAATCAAAGAAAATATCAGAAAAATCAGAAAATTTATTCTATTACTACAAAAAGGTGTGAAATCTGATAAAACTTTAGGACAAAAATATTACTCTCTTATCAACTATACTTATGACTGTTGTGGGCAAAAAATGAGTTGATTAATATTTTTGTTGGCTGTGTATATGAAGAATGGTAAATATGATCGGAGAATTTACTTATTCAGTAATTTAGAAAGAAACAAAACAACTAGTAAACTTGGAGTAGAAGTTTTACCTAATTAGTCACTAACTTCTTTATTCTTTTTTCTCTTGTCTTTTTGCTTTTGTGTCCATTAGTTTCACTACCTTTTTACTTTTGTAAAATGTTTGTGGGTATCATTGCTGTAAACCCTCACGAGACTATAACTCGTCCACTAGGGACACCTAGGGGTTTAAAGGCTTATTGCATATGTTAAATGCAATCGTGATCCCTACGAAAGTGGCTTAGTTAAAATTTTATTATGTTATTTTTATTTTGCTCGAGGACTAGCAAAATGTTAGGTTTGGGGGTGTGAAGAGTGGTAAATGTATCACTATTTTCCACTCATTTAACTTAATAGTTTGTATAGTTTCTTGAGTTTTGTGAATCTTTTGATGTGTTTTGTTTTATTTTTTAGATAAATAAAGTTTCAGGACATTCTGGAGGTGATTTGGAGCAAAACTGTGAAATTTGGAAAAAAGGGTATTTTGGTAATTTTTGGCGTCCCGACACCAAAACCCTTGGCGTCCTGACCTCTAATGTGCGCTGGAGGCTGCTAACGTGCACCAGGTCAACAAGTCAAAGTATGCCAAGTTTGACTTTGCTAACGTGCGCCATGCCACGTGTCATCATCACATGCGATCTGCTAACGTGCGCCGCATGCCACGTGTCAAAAATTCAACGAGTCGAAATTTTTCAACCGCCTTGCCACCTGTCTGGACGAAATTGGGCCAAGCAAAAAGGGGCTGGCGTCGCGACGCCCAAGGCTTACTCAAGCCTATAAATTGATCTCAAATTTTTAGTTTCAAATGTACCACTTCCTCTGAAATCTCTTATATAAATTGGGAGTTCTCTTCTTAGTTTCTTTAAATATTCAGTATTTATTACGTTTTGTAGTAGTAATTCTCTTCTATAAATAGTACTTTTCTTTCTTAAACTCTTTTACTATTCATCCATGAGGAGGTAACTTAGCCATGCTGAGGTAACAAGATAATTCTTTTACTTTTACTATTTAGATTAATCTCCCTTAAAATATAATAAATAAACTATTTAAAACCTGACTTAATGAGGATACCGCCATTCTGGACGGTTGGTTATTCAATTTAAACTGGTTAAACCTGACTTAATGAGGATACCGCCATTCTGGACGGTTGGTTTAATTTTGTTCCGCGTTATGGCTGGTTTATATTTCTGTTCCGCCTTATGGCTGGTTTATTTCAATTTGACTTAATCAGGATACCGCCCTACTGGACGGTTGGTTTAAAATATGACAAGTAAATATATTATATATTATGGGAGATATCTAAATAGTAAATAGTAGAAGTTAATTCCTTTTACCTTAGCATTTCTTTTTATTGTAATTTAATATTCTATAATTACTTTTCAGCAATTTCACTTTATGTCTTTTAAGTTTTTATCAGCTTTACCTATGTGTTGTAACTAAGTAATTATCTAGGGTTGTGATAAAATCTAATATCACCGGTTTAAAAAGGGTTAGATTATAGTTTTGGGTAATTAAAAGAGTTATTTGTTGAGTCATAATCTTAATGCCTTTTTATTAACTGGCCACTAATAAAATTGACTAGATAAACTTAAAATGAACTAGACATAGAGACTTTAAGTTTAAAGACCTTAGACTCAACAACCCACGATCTTCTTTAAGGATAGATAACCCTTTAATAGATTTCCTTACATGATAGGAATAAACCTGTTGGGCGGGGGTAATCATAATTGGAATTCAATCTTAATGAATCTAGATAATTTGATTAACATAGACATATGATTCAATTGAATTATACTAGGTATTTGTAAATGACCATCGGAAGAGGCTTTTACATAATTTAATATTCCAGATTAATAAATCAATATTTTACCCAACTATAATATAACCACTTCATCTTTAAATAATATTAGAAGAATTCACAATCCTAGATAGTTTTATAAATTAAGTTTTCATTAATCTACTTTCGACAACTTTAGTTACTTGCTTTTAAATTTAGAATCGCCACCATTTCAAATCAATCAAACAACCTGTTAGATACTAGTAATCACTTGACCTCATAAAATTAATGGATTAGGTATTAAGTCCTCGTGGGATCGATACTTTTTATACTACTTGAACGATACGTGCACTTGCGTTATACTCGTGTGATTACGCCGGTCATTGGCCAAAGTCAAAACCACTTCTTGTCCATCGACATTGATTACGAAGCTTTCCATGGTCAATGGGTCGCGCTTAACTGGGATCACTAAGTTTGTTGTGCCAAAGCCAAGACTTAGTTGATTCAGAGGAAAAAGGTTAGGTAATACATTGGATGTATTGGTATTTATAAGATATATGTTTCGGACTTGGATGTCCCCTACCAGATCTAGGAATTGGATTGGATCCAATCGATCTTAGAGATCTACCTAATTAATTATCATACAATTTGTTGGCCAAAGTCAAGATTGTGTGAAATTTAACGGGATCCTAGCCCGCTAGGAAACACGGTTTCTCGAGTACTCGACAAAGGGTTAGAGGCTCGCCGAAAAATAGTGGGAGGCAAGAATTGAATTTGCAATATTCGTTTAATTACTTGCCATACGTGCTCAAAACAATTATCATTTGTCAAATAAATTAAATGTTAGTTGGACTAATATTTAAATGTTTTTTTAATAAATAGTTGGACTATATTCAAACTATTCATTTATAGTTGATTTTAATTGGATTATAGTAATCAATATAATTGATTTTAATCTATTAAATTATAGTTGATAAATAATTGGACTATTGTAATCATTATAATAAATAGTACCGAAATCGTTGATTAAATAGTTGGACTATTAGAATCAAGATTAAATTGAAAGATTTACATTTAAAACATGATCCTAGGGAAAATGTATTTAAATGGTTTAATTTTCAAATTGGGAATAATTTCAGGATGGTCCTGGAAACTAATAAGTTACTGATGAGTGGTATTTATATCACTATTTCCCACTCATTTAACCTAATATTTTGTATAGTTTCTTGAGTTTTGTAAACGTTTTGATGTGTTTTGTGTTATTTTGTAGATAAATAATGTTTCAGGACATTCTGGAGGTGATTTGGGCTAAAACAGTGAAAATTGGACGAAAATGGTATTTTGGTAATTTCGCGCGTCGCGACGCCAGGACCTACCGCGTTGCGACGCCTAACCTTCGTCGAACAGTGCTAACATGCGCCGGGTCCACAAATCAGAATCTGAAAAAAGTTTGACTTTGCTAAAATGCGTCGTGCCACGTGTCACCATCACAGCCGATCTGCTAACATGCGCCGTGCCACGTGTCAGCATCCTACGGTGCCGACAGTCTCTTTCTCACGTCACCATCACGTCAGCGCCACGTCAGCATCAATCATTGAGTATCAATCCTTATCTGATACGTGGCGGATAAGAATCTCATCGACCAATCAAAAGCCGCCACATGTCATAATAATTGAAGCCCAACCACCGCGCCACGTGTCACCTTATCAGCTTATCCAGAATCTTCAAACCGACGAACCAAAGCGTACCACGTCGACAAAAGCTGGCGTAGCGACGCTGAAGGCCCTGGCGTCGCGATGCTGGAAGCCTACCAAGGCCTATAAATTGAGCTCGAGATTTCAGAATTCATTGTACCACTCTCTCTCTTATATTCTATCTAAAGAGAGAGTTTCTCTCTCTACTTTCTTTTAATTTTTAGTTTTTTTTTAGTTTTGTAATTAATTTTAATTACGTTTTGTAATAATAGTAATTTACTTGTTTTTTTTACTTTTTACAGTTTTTACTATTTACCATGAGGAGGTAACTTCTCTAGCTAGGGTGAAAGGTAATTCTTTTACTGTTACTATTTAGATTAATCTCCCTTAAAAATAATATATTCATTATTTAAAATATTGACTTAAAAAGGATACCGCCAGATTGGTCGGTCAGTAATTCATTTTAATCTGGTTTAAACCTGACTAATAAAGGATACCGCCAGATTGGTCGGTTGGTAATTTAATTTTGGTTCCGCCTTTATGGCTGGTTGGACTTAATTTGACTTAATCAGGTTACCGCCTCTATGGCTGGTTGGAAAAAGAATCACAAGTTTATATATTATTTTATGGGAGATATCTAAATTAGTAGTAGTAAAAGTAATTCCTTTTACCTTAGCATTTTATTTTATTGTAATTCACTTTTCAGTATTTACTTTACCGCATTTTTACTTTATGTCTTTTATTTTCAATTTTTTACTAGCCCTAGTTATGTGTTGTAACTAAATTAGTTATCTGGGGTTGTGATGACTTTTAATATCACCGTTTTATAAGGGGTTAAATTATAGCTTGGGTAATATAAATATTTATTTATTGAGTCTTAATCTTAATGCTTTTTCATTAACTGGCCATTGATAAAATTGATCTCGTAAATCTAAAATGAACTAGACATAAGGATTTTAGGTTTCAGCCTTAGACTCAATAGCCCACGATCTTCCTTGAGGATATATAACCCTTTAATAGATTTCCTTACAGGATAGGATTATACCTGTCGAGCGGGGGTAGCCATAATTGGAACTTAAACTTAATGAATCCAAATAATTTGGTTGACATAGACATATGGTTCAATTGGGTTAAACTGGGTATTTGTGTCTGACCATCGACAGAGGCTTACACATAATTTAGTGTTCCAGGTTAATAAATCAATATATTACCCAACTTTAAGATAACCACTTCATCTTTAAAATGATATTGGAAGAAATCACAACCCTAGATAGTTTTTAATATTGAATTTTCTTAAAACCTATTTTCGACAATTTTATTTATTTACTTTTAAATTTAGAATCGTCATCATTTCAAATCAATCAATCAACCATTTAGATACTAGTAATCATTTGACCTCATAAAATTAATAGTTTTGATATTAAGTCCTCGTGGGATCGATATTTTTATACTACTTGAACGATACGTGCGCTTGCGTTATACGTGTGTGTTTACGCCGGTCAAGTTTTTGGCGCCGTTGCCGGGGACTTATTTATCTTTCACTATTAGTTTTAAGGTTAGATACGTTACTTGTATTTAATTTCTTTTTACTTACTGTTGTTGTTTTCTTGTGTTTCAGGTTCTCAGAAACTACATGAGACAAACTAGAAGCTTTGAACTCTGACCGCTTGACCCGAAAATTGAAAGAACCCCTAGACAGTTGAGAAGGGAAAGGCGAGAAGGCCAAGAAGCTTTAGTCAACATGGAACCTGAACCTTTGAACGTTGTACCACCAATTCCTATTCGAGACAGAACCATTCCGGTGGTTGACAGACTCATTTCCTGTATTGTACTTCCTCCCTTACCAGCAAATGCGTGTGACATCAAAACATGCATTCAGATGATTCAGCAGTCAGTTCAATTCGGGGGGAATGCAACTGAAGATCCTAATGCCCACATCAGTAACTTCCTGGAAGTTTGCGGTACTTTCAATTACAACCGAGCAGCTGAATAAGCAATGAGACTGCGAGTTTTTCCATACTCCTTGAAGGACAGAGCTAAAGCTTAGCTACATTCACTACCAGCGGTTCTATCACAACTTGGAACACTCTAGCCACCAAATTCCTTGCAAAATACTTTCCACCAGCCAGAACTGCAAAGTTAAGGAATGACATCACATCCTTCATGAAACAAGATTCAGAATCCCTTTGCGAAGCTTGGGAAAGATTCAAAGATTTACTCCGGAAATGTCCTCATCATGAGATCGCAAAGTGGTTACAAGTTCAGACCTTCTACAATGGACTTTCTGGAATAATGAGAACCACAATCGATGCTGCTGCTGGAGGAGCTTTGATGGCAAAAGGAGAAGATCAAGCCTGGGACTTAATTGAAGAAATGGCCAACAACAATTCCTTGTGGCCAACAGAAAGGAGCATGATCCAAAGAATTGCAGGAATTTATGAAAGTGGAGCCAATACAGTAGTCAACGCCAAGCTAGATCAGATATGCAAATTCATGGAGACTCTTACCACTGGATCCACAAGTTCACCATATGGAGGAGCACCAGAACTAAACAAAGCAGACATGAAGGAATTAAAGACGAGCAAGGCTCTGACTTCAAATATGTTTGTCATAATTATGTTGACTACTAGTATTAAATTGGATTTTAAATACTTAGTGTGGTACATAAAATATATGTATTGATGTTCAAAATTTGTTTTGAACATGATACTGACTTCAATAGAGATTTTTCTGCGAATTGGAAACGGGATGAAAATCGCTGTTTTAATCGTAGATACCTAATTTTAGGAACTACCCTCGAGTGTGTACCTAAATCTGGAAACTGTTATAATGTAACTAGTTTGACTAGATACATTATCTCTATATCAGTGTTTGACCCGCTGCGGGTGAACCTTTATATTCTAGAACACTAAAGTGTTTTATTATATAAAGATGATATTGAGATAAACACATTAGATGTGAATAACAGTATTTATATTTTGAATATAAATATATCTCAATCATATGACATGACAAACAAAAAGCTCAAACTAATTTGATCAGATAAAACTTAATTGTGGCATTGTAGTGTGGACACAATTAAACAAGACTCATATATCCACACTTTCGAAGAGTGGGTACTAGGACTAATTTGATCCTAATCAAATAAAGTCTACGAATCTAGTTTATTGGGCAATGTGCCTAAAACACTATTTACTTGGTAAAAGTGTAAATGCCACCGATCTATTAGCCCTAGTTCATAGTGAAGCAAGTGGGCCCATGTCTAGCTAGGCTAGAGGTGGATATGAATATTTCGTGACCTATACGGATGTGGCATCGCGTTATGGTTATGTGTTTCTTTTAGAACACCAATCAGAAACTTTTGAATTTTTCGACACGAAATAGACAAACAGATCGGCTAAAGTATTAGACCGTCATGGTAAGACCGTAATGGAAAATACTTAAGCAATAAGTTTCTTATATACTTGAAATAGTAAAGTATTCTTTCAAATGAGGACTCCTCTCGGAACACGTCAAGTTGACGGTGTGTCCGAAATGAGTAACCGAATTTTGTTGGACATGATAAAGGTTAATCATGAGTCGCTCTGAGCTACCATTTCCTTCAACGGATAAGCATAAACAGTGCAAGAACTTATTTTGAATAAGGTTCCATAAATATCTGTTTGACAGATATCATATTAGATATGAACATGAAAGAAACCAGGTTTCTCATTCCTGATAATTTGGGTATGCTGGGCATATGTTTGGATGATACCAAACTAAAACCCAAATAGGATAAGTGCCAATTGTAGGTTATCATAGGGATACCATAAGCATAGTGATTATACAACTCACAAGAGAACAATGTAATTGTTGCTCACCATGGGGTTTTCCTAAGAGGAACACCGATATGCAGTGGTAAGTGAGAGGATAGTAAAACTCGATGAAAATCGGAGTAATACTATCCAAGGCACCGATTCCTAATGGAACATAAATAGTTCATCAAGGATGAAACTATACCATTAATCTTCTAATACACAAGAACCGCGTAAGTCGGAGAGAGTCAGAAAATAACCCGGGATATGGGTTTCTGATCTCACCTCATAAAGATGTCTATCTTATTGAGGAATACCAACTGACTACGTATGAGGAAGTGATACAAGGTATCGACTCACTATTGTGACAAAGTGTCATGAGTTCGAAATGGATTCCATGTATAATCAACTTAGTTTGGATACTAGTTGATGTACCGCAAGACATTGTGCCTATTGGTACTTTATAAGTCTTCAAGGAAGACATACATGGATGGCAACATACCAACGTATAAAGCTAGGCTTTTAGCGAAAAGGTATCGCTATCAACATTGTGTTGATTACGATTCAACCTTTTACCTGTTGCCACGGTAAATCCATTTGGAGAATACTTGCTGAAGCTGCATGTTTCATGTGTGAAATATGTCAGCTTTATGGCAAAATCGCTTTCCTGAAAAGGAAACCTTTTGGAGGATGTTTAAAACGTCCTGTCGGTTTTGTCGTACAAAACTAGCAAACAGGGTTTGTGGGTTATTTGATCCATGTTTGGATTGAAGCAAGCATTAGGTTCTTGGAATTATCGATTTGATGTAATCATAATAGTTTATGATTTAATTCAAAACGAAAATGATTCTTGTGTATATAAGAGGGTTAGTGGGAGCGCACTGACAGTGGCTGTCCTATAAAATAATGATAATATGTCATTTCTTGGAAATGATATTCCCAAATTACTAATCGGTGAAAGCTTGGCTTTCGATAAAACTCTCCGAGAATTCGTACATTGAAAAATGTACGTTACTTAGTGTCTCATACGCTTTGAGCATATGGATTCACAAACAGGCCAATCCAAGTGATAGTCACTGGATTGATGTTAAGAACATCCGTTAGTATCTTAGAGAACTAAGGATGCTGTCTCAATCTGAGGAGAAGGAGAACTTGAAGTGACTGAGATCACTACTGCAAGTTTCCTAAACCGATAAAAATGACTATAAGTCGCAAACGGTACTATACAGTTTGAATAACGGAACGGTGAGCTGGAAATCTTCCAAGCAAGATACTGTTATCGAATAAACAACAAATGCGGGTTATTGCTGCAACTGAGGCGGCAATATAAGCCTTCTAGGTCGATATAAAATCTAATTAGATTAGATATAATTCTGTTAGCAGCTGAGCTAGGCTTGAGCACAGGCTAAAGAATTAATGGTCTCATCAACGATCCAGATAAATACTTCGATATTCATCTTATCCGTTCGAATCATACATCGTTGCGATGTGATGATCATATCCACCGTGGTATGCGCCAATAAGACCACCAAAAGCCTTTGTGGCACTAGTGGTACACAGAAGTCATGGGTGATCATTGGTCCGAATCGCATCAGACGATAATCATGCAAATCCGCCGATAAAAGAGTGTTCTCAGCAGTTTGAGCCAACCGTACATAGTTCGGGTGTTAGACACTTGAGTGACTGGCTATAGGCCAAGTGGGAGATTGTTGGACAATTATGACCCATAGCGTCACTATTTGTACAGATCATGGTGTTGTTGTACAAATTAACTATGTGACAAAGGAGATTGCTCTCTTATCATTTGTGATTAGATCATCTAGATGTATAAATTATAGGAGGTCCCTATGATTTGTTCATGGACGGAGAATGATATGAGACAGTATCAGTCCACGAAGGATAAATCATTAAATATCCATAGTCATAGTATTATCGAGATTGGATATCGATAAATACGTAAAAGACTAGTATTGCACTTGTGCGCGTTGTGAGGGCACAACGACATAGTTCTCATATATTTGGGTATAGAATACTCATGCAAGTGTAATAGGAGGTTGTGTTTTACCGATGGTACGGGAAACAGCTTCGCTCTGGATAGATCCCCTCGGAATTCCATTGGTAGTATGACTATGTGTCTATGGAAGTCCAAAATCAGGGTAGGTGTATTTGGTCTTAACCTGAGACTTGCACCGCTAATACTTGCGACAATCAATATACTTTGGTTGCGGTCGTCCATGGCTTTAACAGGTTCTGTGTACGCCAATGCTGGGTATATTGAGAATCGTAGTGTGTTGGGTGTGATGTCAAGACGGAAGTGTCACTCCAGTCATATGGAGATGATGGTCACGTAGGATACGGTACTAGTACTCTTAAGTACTGCAGTCATCGGGATAATATGACTAGGTCATAGTTTTCCGTTTATAGAGACTAGTTACCAGACATCCGACATGTGCTTTGTACAGGGCAAACACAATTCCAGCCCCAGGCCTAGCATGTGATCATCCGATACTGGACAGAAATATGCAATACTACGTATACTACGCCTGATATAGATCCTTTATTCCTGTAAGGATATTTCCGGAGAATTGGGTAGGCATGGCGCTTTGCTAGAGGCCAACCTTGTCTTGTAAATCGGTATAAACGTAGTACGAGGTACTTACGTGTTCGGATAGTCCGACGACCGAATTTACTGCCAATATATCCGGGGATCTCATGGGTCGCTTCCCGAAGATTCACCGATGACGTATGACTCGCACTTTAATTAATCTGGGATTAATTAGAAGATAGAGAAAATTAATCTGGGATTAATTGCGGAGATATTTTATATGGGATAAAATATCATTTAAAGAGAGATAACGATTAATTTGGAATTAATCGATAAATTAATATATTAGATATATTAAACGAAATTGGATTTCGACGCGGAATTAAAATTAGATTCTAATTCGGGACGAATTAATTTAGAATTAATTTGTTAGCGACGTGAATAGTTATTATGCTTGGCATGATTATTTAATTAAATTAGATTTAATTACGACGCAACGGAAAATTCGTTAATTTGGAATTAGCGAACCCGAGTCCGAGATTATTTGTGAGCGCATTCGCATTTCGAATTCGAGTGCGACACGTAAATCAAATCAAGCGTCAAATCGCTAGTCGCATCTAGCGTCACATCATTCGTCAATCAAGTGATGGATGTCTTTCTCTTTGAGTGATTGACGCCAGTCACTATTCATTGATTGATGGAAGTTGATGTGAGTTGATGTGTGTGGTTGGCATTTATGGCTTTGTTTTTGGAGGCAAAATTTGGTATTTGTTTTTGGAAAATATATTACCATTTTTTTGGTAACAAAAACTATTACACATTTATCTCTCTTTCTCCTTCATTTCTTTCTCCTCTCACACCCATGGTGGGCAGTTCATGCTTCTGTTTTCTGTCAAGAAAACCGAGCAATGGGAAGCCAAAAGTGGTGATTTTTGTGGCAAAAATCGCAAGAGCTAGCACTCCGAGAGACATGCGAAGGTGATAGGGAAGTCCACCCATGAGCCGGGAATCGTTCAACGAAGCTTGGAGCTTGACGAAGGACCAAAACCGAGCCAAAATAGAGGAGGCAGTAACAGCCACTACCGAGCAGTCCACTGCAACCAGTGAGCAGAAAAGTTGATTTCGTTGCCTCCCGCGTCGCTCAACCAATCGATGTGAGTATTCCGCAACTTCGTTGATTTGTATTCACACTTATTTCATGCTTATTATTGATCTTGGGACCTTAATAGAAACCAACACCTAGAACATGCCAAGGATCTCTAATTCATGATTAAATGTGAATAAAATCAAAGAAGTTGCCGAAGTACTTACAATGATCGGATGTGGATATTTCAATAATTTTTTTTTTCCGGAAGCTTCAAGCTTTGTGTTGAATCTTTAATTCCAAGGGTGAGTTTCCCTATCACCTTAATCAACTCTTGAAGTGCTAGCTTTGTTTGATTTTGAAGCAAAATCAAAAGGAGAAGAGAAGCATGTATTCGGCCAAAGGAAAGGGAGAAAGAGCTTTTGTGTTTTCTTTGTATTTGTTTCAAAACCCAATTATCCAAAGTCAACTCACAAGTTGTGTATATGCTTTACCAAAAGCAAAAGCAAAAGCAAAAGCAAAAGTGTTGAGGGAAAATGGCAATTAATGCCTCCAACCACTTCCATCACTCAAGTTGACACTTGATAGACTAGTGATGTAAGTTAGTGGGACCCACTTTAATTCAAAATTCAAGTGGCTTGCTCAACACATTTTGGGCTCGGGTTCGCTTAATCCGATTAAACAAATTTTCCGTCGCGACGTAATTAAATCCAATTTAATTAAATAATAATGCCTCGTAAAATTATTACGAAAGTCGCTAGTGAATTAATTCTAAATTAATTAGTTCGCCCGAATTAAAATCCAATTTTAATTCCGCTTTGAAATCTAATTTCAATTAATATATCCAATATATTATTTAATCGATTAATTCCAAATTAATCGCGTTCTCTCTTCTAATCAAATTTTATCCCAGATATATTCTTGCCGCAATTTATCCCAGATTAATTTTCTCTCTCTTAATTAATCCTAGATTAATTCTGTTCGAGTCAAATGTCATCGGTGAATCTTTGGGAAGAGACCCAAGAGATTCCTGGATATGTTGGCAGTAAATCCGGTCGTTGGACTATCCGAACACGTGCGTACCCCGTGCCACATTCTTACCGATTTACAAGACATGGTTGGCTTCTAGCAAAACACCGTGCCTACCCAAATCTCCAGAAATATTCAACGAAGAATATATAATCTTTATCAAGCCTATTATACTATGTATTGCGTATTACGATCCAGTATCGGATGTCACATGCTAGGCCTGAGGCTGGAAATGTGTCTGCCCCATACGAAGCATATATCGGATCACTAGCAACTAGTCTCTTTAATCGGATAATCATGACCTTGTCATACTATCCCGATAACTGGAGTATATAAGAGTACCAGTTCTGTATCCTGCGTGATCATCATCTCCATATGACTGAAGTGACACTTCCATCTTGACATCACACCCAATGCACTACGATTCTCAGTAAACCCAGAAGAGGCGTACACAGAACATTTTAAAGTCCCGGACGACCAAAACCAAAGCGTACTGATTGTCGCAAGTATTAGCGATGCAAGTCTCAGGTTAAGACCACATACACCTACTCTGAGTCGGATTACCATAGACACATAGTCATACTACCAATGAGATTCCAAGGGGTCTATCCAGAGCGATGCTGTTCCCGATCTAACGGCTAACAGAACCTCCTATCGCACTTGCATAAGTATCCAATACTTAAATATATGAGAACTATGCCATTAAGATTCTATAACGCGCACAAGTGCAATACTAGTCTATTCCGCATTATCGATGTTCAGTCTCAATAATACTGTGACTAGGGATATTTAATGATTAAATCGTTCATGGATTGATACTGTCTCATATCCTATTAATCCGGAACTAATCATAAGGACTTTTATAATTTATATATCTAAGTAATCTAATTACAAAATGATAAAATAACAATTTCCTTTGTCACATAGTTAATTTGTACAAAAACCATAATATCTTTTACAAATAGTGATGTTATGGGTCATAATTGTCCAAAAATCTCCCACTTGGCTCATATCCAATCACTCAAGTATCTAACACTTGAACTATGTACATGTCGCTCAAACTTCTGCTGAGAAACAGCTTTCGTAAGCGGATTTGCAATGTTGTCATCTGAAGCGATCTTTCGATCTTCACATCGCCACGATGAATGATCTCACGAATAAGATGGAAACGTTGAAGTACATGTTTGGATCGTTGATGAGACCGCGGTTCCTTAGCCTGCGCTATAGCCCCGTTATTGTCACAATACAAAAGAACGGGCTCAGTTGCTAACGAAACTGCTCTTAATCCAATTAGGAATTTTCAGATCCAAACTGCCTCTTTTACTACTTCATCTACATCGATATATTCCGCTTCTGTTGTTGAATCGGCAACAGTATCTTGCTTTGAAGATTTCCAGCTCACTGCTCCGTTGTTCAAACAAAATATGTACCCATATTGAGACTTAGAGTCGTCTTTATCAGTTTGGAAACTTGCGTCGGTAAACCCAATTACCTCAAGTTCTCAATCTCCATAAACTAAGAAAACATCCTTATTTAGTCTAAGATATTTAATGATGTTCTTAACCGCAATCTAGTGACCATCACCTGGATCGGCCTGACAGCGACTACACATGCTCAAAGAATACGAGATATCAGGTCGCGTACATATCATGGCATACATGATTGATCTGATCGTAGAAGCGAACATGATCCGACTCATATTATCTCTCCCATCTTGAGTTTTAGGACACATGTCCTTAGATAGAGAGACGCCATGTGACACTGCCAGCAACCATCTCTTAGACTAATCCATGTTGAATCTCTTCAACACTTTGTCAATGTACGAGCTCTGTGAGAGTCCAAGTAGCTTTCTAGATCTATCCCGGTAGACCCTTATTCCCAGAATAAAGACTGCTTCTCCCAGATCTTTCATGGAGAATTTTAATGAATGCCAAGCTTTCACCGATTGTAGCATGGGAATGTCATTGCCAATAAGCAATACATCATCAACGTAAAAGATAATGAATGTTAGTGCGCTCCCACTAACCTTCTTATATACACAAGAATCATCTTCATTTTGAATGAAATCATATTCTTTTATGATCTCATCAAAACATTGGTTCCAAGAACGCGATGCTTACTTAAATCAATAAATGGATCGATTTAACTTGCAAACCTTGTTTGCATATTTTGGTACGATAAAACTATTAGGCTGTTGCATATAAACATCCTCCAAAATGTTTCCGTTAAGGAAAGCGGTTTTGACGTCCATCTGCCATATTTCATAATCGAAATATGTAGTAATAACAAGCATTATCCGAATGGATTTAATCATGGCAACATGTGAAAAATTTCATCGTAATCGACACCATGTCGTTGATGATACCCTTTCGCTACAAGCCTAGCTTTATACGTTTGTATGTTGCCATCCATGTCCGTCTTCTTCTTGAAGACCCATTTACAACCAATCGACTTTATGCCTTCTAGTACATCAACCAGTTCCCAGACTTGGTTGGTATACATGGAATCCATTTCGAACTTCATGGCATCTTGCCATAAAGCGGAGTTGATACCTTGTATCGCTTCCTCATATGTAGCCGGCTCATTATCCTCAATAAGATTAATATCTACGTAAGGCGAGATCAGAAACCTATACCTCTCAGGTTTTTTTTTTACTCTCTTCGATCTACGTGGTTCTTATGTATTAGAAGATTGTGGTACAGTCTCATCCCTGATGAACTGTTCGTGTTCCATTTGGGAGTCGGTGCCAGGAACAGTATCACTACGATTTTCATCGAGTTCTACTTTCCTCCCACTTACCACTACATTTAGGAATTCCTTTTCAAGGAAAACCGCATGGAGAGCAAAAAATACCTTGTTCTCTTGTGGGTTGTAGAAGTAATATCCTTTGGTTTCCCTAGGATAACCTACAAATAGGCACTTATCCGATTTGGGTTCTAGTTTGGTACCATCCAAACATTTAACGTATGCCAAGCATCCCCAAATCTTCAGGAATGGAAAGAGAAAATTTCTTTCCTGTCCATATTTCATATGGAGTCTGTCCAACAGACTTGACGGAACCTTATTCAAAATAAGTATTGCACTGTTCAATGCATATCCCCAGAAGGAAATTGGTAGCTCAGTGCGACTCATCATAGACCTTACCATGTCCAACAAAGTTCGGTTTCTCCGTTCGGACACACCATTTAATTGAGGTGTTCCGGGAGGAGTCCACTGTGAAAGAATATCATACTCTTTCAAGTAATCGAGAAACTCATTGCTTAAGTATTCTCCACCACAGTCCGACCGTAATGTTTTAATACTTTTACCGGTCTGTTTTTCTATTTCGTGTCGAAACCTCTTTGAATTTCTCAAAAGTTTCTGACTTGTGTCTCATAAGATACACATAACCATGACATGATGCATCATTCGTAAAGGTTACGAAGTATTCATATCCACCTCTAGCCTGGCTAGACATGGGTCCACATACATCACTATGAACGAGGGCTAACAGTTCGGTGGCACGAACACCTTTACCGCTAAAATGTGTTTTATGCAGCTTGCCTAATAAACAAGATTCGCAGATGTCGTATGAATTAGGATCAAATCCGTCCAAGTAGCCACTCTTCGAGAGTGTGGATATACGAGTCTTGTTTATATGTCCCATATGACAATGCCACATATAAGTTTCATCTGTATTACTCATTTTGAGCCTTTTATTTGTCATGTTATATGTTTGAGATTCATTTATATTCAAAATATAAAGACCATTATTTAAATCAGTAGTGCATATCTCAAAATCATCTTTATAAACAAAACACCCTGTGTTCCTGAATACAAAGGTATACCCACAATAGGTTAAACAAGATACATATATAATGTTTCTAGTCAAACTGGGTACATAATAACAGTATGATAAAATAAGTACATGCCCCGAGGGCAGTTCCAAAATGTAGGTCACAATAGCCAAAACGGCGACTCTAGTCCCATTTCCAACTCGGAGGTCGATCTCACTTGAAGCCAGTCTCCTGCTAATCTGTAGATCCTGCACATCAGTACATATATGAGTACCACATCCAGAATCAAAAATCCAATTTTTAAAACTAGAAGTAGACATGTTTATTTCAATAACAAACATATCTGAAGCCGGTGCTTTGCCCGCCTTCACTTCCTTCATGTGCGCCTTGTACTCAGGTAGTCACGCTTCCAGTGACCCCGTTTGCCACACTGTAGGCAGACATCTTGGGATTTGTCATTTCCATTCCTAGAAGACTTTGATGATTTGGCCTTGCCCTTTCTTTTCTTCTTTTTCACACCTCCAGAAGCCTTCGGCCAAGCCTTGGCTTTCTGAGATGTCGAAGCGAAGTGCACCTCGCGCTTTTTTCCCTTTAAAAGCTCATTTTCTGCCTCTTTCAGCATTGCCATCAACTCTTTAAGAGTCTTTTCTTGGTTCATCATATTATAGTTCATGAAGAACCCGCTCCAGCTGTCAGGAAGAGACTATAAGATCAAATCTATGAAAGTCTCATCCTCAAAGGTTATGCCCAGCTGACCCAGCTGTTCGATGTCAGCAATCATCTGCGTCACATGGTGCTCGACAGATGTACCCTCTGACATACGAGAGCGAAATAGCTTCTTCTGCAATTCATACTTCTGTGATCTAAGGTTAGATCGGTGAAGGTCCCCCAATTTCAACATCATTTCGTAAGGATCCAATCCCTTATTTTGACGAAAAAATTGTGGGGTCATTGCAGCAAGCATGACAGATTGAGCAGTTGAGTTGTCATCACTGTGAGTCTTCCAAATCTTAAGCTCAAGTGGCTGCTCAATTCCGAGCTTAGGCCCGAGAGGTCTCTCTATCGTATAGAGCATCTTCTCAGCCCCAGGAAAATCCTGAGGTTCATATCCTAGTCAGGAAAGTTCACCCCGTTAAAGACATTTTCGCCCATGATAATGTCCCTAACGTTGATCTTTCCAGCCATCTTAATTGTAATAGTCTAACTATTCAATTAACTATTTCGGGTACAGTCCAACTGTTAAAAGAAAACAATAAAATATTAGTCCAACTAATATAAATATATAATAACGAAAATAATTTGAAAGCGCGTGTTTGGCAAGTATTAAACAAAATTGCAAATTTAATACTGGCCTCCCACTATTTTTCGGCGATCCTCTAACCCTCTGTTGAGTACTCGGGAAACCTAGTTTCCTAGTAGCATAGGATCCCGTTAAATAACACACAACCTTGACTTTGGCCAACAAGTTGTATAAAACTTAACTAGGTAGATCTCTAAGATCAATTGGATCCCATCCAATTCCTAGATCTGGTAGGTGGAACTCCAAGTCCGAAACATATATCCAATATATGTAAATATATCCAATGTATTCACACAAATCATGTTATTCAATCAATTTAATCCAATTAATTAATCTTTGAATTAATGAATATCCAATGTTCAAACAATGATTTGATTTGCGCGATTCAACTCCTTTAAGAATAAATACTCAAAGTACGTATTCTTGAATTATATCGAACTATAATTTTAAATCCAATTTAATTTGTATTCAATACTAATTCAAATTTATTCCAAATTAAATAATTACACTTTATTATGTGCCTTTTAGACTTAGATTCTAAATCTAATCTAAATGGGTCTCTAAGGCCCAATTAGTATCCAATACTATTTTAATTAAAGTCCAATGGGCTTTTAATTAATTCTTAAGGCATGAGCTTTGGCCAATATGCGTCAAACCCAAGATGCCAAGGCCCAATTGGGAATCACCATTTGCCATAAAATCAATTTTGGCCCATTAGGCCAATTAAATATTAAAACGCCCAATAGTTATATTTGGACTTTATGAAATGGTTTTAGGCCCAATTTGGATCCAATCCAATTGTCCTAAACCAAGATTGTCCTAACCAAGCCCATTAAGCCCAAATACAACAAAATTAGCCCAATCCAATTTTAAGGACTAATTTTAATTAATATAACATTCCAAATATCACATTAATTTTAATTAAAGTATAACAGCCATAATTAATTAGTTATACTAATATTTCCAAAATATCAATTAAACTAATTAATCATGCTTTAATATATTCAATTCATGTCCAACACAATTGAAGAAAAAATCAATCTTTTTCATGCTTATGGTTCAAGGCAATCTCAAGAAATAATATCCAATTTTGATTTCAATCAAATTAAATCAACAATCAATATTCATTTCATGCTTTAAACATATCAAATAGTCTAAAATCAAAAAATCACCATGATACATGCTAAGGTTCATATTCGGCCACTTGGTGGATTTTAGGGAAAATTAATCCAATCAATTTTTCTCAAATTTTTAGATGCACAAATCTAATTCATCATCATCAAAGCTCAACCAAACAACCAATTTGGAAAAATCATACTCCAAACACAAAAATCCCAAATAAAGTCCATGTAGGACACAGAAATCGGCGACGCTATTCCGGGCTCGCGGCCCGGTCGGGAATACAGAGTAGCCCGCGGGGGAACTAAAACGGAGAAATAACATGGAGTCACAACCCAGTGTGAACCGGGAAAATGATTTAAGGCCGCACTCACCCTCGCAAGGGAAGACCTCAAACCATTGGGTTCAGAATGATCCCTTACTTATGCTACTTGTAATGATATGATTTGTGCAATAATCTAACCAAGCCTAAGCAACATATATTTTCAAGGATAATCTATTCCTAAGTTCGCGTGTATAAAATAAATCATCATAACGACAAACATACGATATCACACAATAATCTCATGAACATTTGAATCATCAAACACGAAAAATAAATAACAACCTAAACATAAACATAAAGAAACACCTATTACGAAAGAAGATAACAAGATCATACATAGAGGAATAACATACTAATGGCTAAATCATGCTTGAGAAACAAGTAACATCCTAACGACCTAATCATGCTTGAACACAATCTTGCGAACACATCAAATAGATGAATGCGGGAATACAAATGGATGATAACAGCAAAAGTGTCAATAATGGAATGGCATGGTTAATTACATAATGCAAGAGAAATCACCCAAGAAGCAATAATGCATGAAATGTGATGAAAATGACTCGGTTCAGTGTATGTGCGTTCGTGTAGCATTTGAAAATGCGTTCGAACGGTAAACCGAAGGTTTGCGTTCGTATAGCGTTCAAGAACACGTTCGAATGGGACAAGACATGATGCATGATAAAACAAAACGCATGAACGTTTGAGTAGCGTTCGCAAACACATTCGAATGGTAAACAGAAGGTTCGCGTTCGTATAGCGTTTGAGAAAGCGTTTGAACGGGACCAGACCTGATGTATGATAAAATAAAGAAAATACGTGCGCGTTCGAGTAGCATTAGTAAATGCGTTCGAATGGTAAATAGAAGGTTCGCGTTCGTATAGTGTTTGAGAACGCGTTCGAACGGGACAAGACCTGATGCATGATAAAACAAAGAAAACACATGCGTGTTCGAGTAGCGTTCATAAACGCGTTCGAACGGTAAATACAAGGTTCGTGTTCGTATAGTGTTCGAGAACGCGTTCGAACGGGACAAGACCTGATGCATGATAGACGACGCAACACATACATAGATGAGAAAATTCATAATGTAGGACCCCATATGCCCGATTGAACTCATTCCCATTCAATCGGGTGTACCTCATCCTGCGCGGCAAAACATCGTGGTAAAGGTAGCCTTTAGGCATTTTCCCTCGAATAGAGGACCTTTAATCCACCCTAGTTAGCCCATGCGCACAAGAATGCAATGCATGCGTAAATAAAGTAATGATATGCAACAGGTAAATGACATAATAAAAGGCGCAGCAAAACATCGTGGTAAGGGTAGCCTTCAAGCATTTCCCTCGTATAGAGGACCTTTAATCCACCCTAGTTAGCCCATGCGCATTATGTTACCGTGCATATAAAATAAAGACAACAATAATATATGACCTCGTATGCTCGATTAAACATATCTCACATTCAATCAAACATACTCCGTCCGGCGTGGCAAAGAATTGTCGTAAAGGTAGCCTTTTGGACTTTTCTCCCTCAAATAGAGAACCTTGAGACCATCATACTAAGCCCATGCGCACTACATCATCAATGCATAAACAAATAACGTGTAGAAAGTAAAGCTAAAAGGACTAAATCATGCTTAAACATAAATAACATACTAGCGACTAAATCATGCTCAAACACAAAGTTGGATGAGACGAAATATGTGTGTCTATTCCGTTCATCCGAAAATCACATCATGCACCCACCCACAATACTCATGCAAAAAAAAGTAAGAAATAAATAAGGAAGGGTGCCCTCAGTCTAACCTCTTAGGTCGTCTCTCGAAAGTGCGTTACACGGCCGTCGGAAGAGTTGGTGCTCCATAATTCCTCCGGTTCACTGGTCCACTGTTCTCGTTCACTACTTCGGTGTTTTGAGCTGTCGTTTCCTCTATTTTGCTGCTATTTTGCTGCTGTTTTACTACTGTGTATTGCGGTGAATAAGGGCTATTTTGGGGTTAATTCGGGGACTGTTTTGGACTGTTTTAAGGCTGCAGTTATGGGATGTTTTATGTTTATTGGTTTCGGTTCAAGGGTAGGTCTGCATGTCGTAGTGTTGCTGTGTATCTGTTGGTGTGTTTTTGAGTCTTAGGGCTGTGTCGTTTATGCTTGGCTTAGGGCTGTGTGTTTTTGAGATTGAGCTAGGAGAGTTTTGGGTGTTAATGGTTTGTAGAATTTTATGTGATTTGTATGCATGTGCTCGGGTGTGAAAGGTTGGTTTAGGCTTCTTTTTATAGGCAAAGGCTAGGATTTCTAAGGTTTGAATAGGAATGGATCAAGTAAATACGGGGGGAATAGTTTGATTAGTGTCTCACAAGGAAAATCTTCTTAAGTTAGGAAGGAGATTTGGTTTGATTGGGAAGGTGATATATTTGATTTGTTTTTTAGGTATGTGAATTATTTAGATTGGGATGTGATTTATTTAATTTAGGAAGGATATTATTTTAATTTGTGACATGTTTTATATGTTTTAATTATTTTTGGGTGGGTTTTGGTGGGCTAATTGGGCTTGGGCGTGAGGCTAGCAATAAAACCAGAAGTACCGACACCGTTCGAACGCCTATTCGAACGCTGCACGAACGCCCGTAATTTGCTTGACGTTTGAACGTGTTCACGAACACAGCACGAACGAAAGCAGTGAACATGTGAATTGAATCCGATGACATACTTATTCTGAATTTCCCTTTCCGACATTCGTTTCCCGTGACTTTCGCAACCTAATGAGTAGTGCCTCCGTACGAGACTCATCATCGGGACTTATATGCAAAATGTAGTGCCTACAGTCGCCCCCACTTTGATGGGACTTGTGCAGTGTGTGACAATGACAATCCTATTCAAAGTTGTGCAATGTATTTTTACTTACCTGGCTTACCAGCTGCCACCTGACTTGCCTACTGCTTCGAGCTGAGTTGATGATGTAGCGGGCCTCCACCCTGGGACGCATCCCATTAACTGCAACCGACGATGTAGTGGGTGCTCGACCCTGGCTCGCTGCCCGGTCGGGAGTACGGAGTAGCCCACGGGGGAACTAAACCGGAGAAATAACATGGAGTCACCACCCAGTGTGAACCGAGAAAATGATTTAAGGCCGCACTCACCCCTCGCAAGGGAAGACCTCAAACCGTTGGGTTTGGAATGGTCCCGTACTTATGCCACTTGCAATGATATAATTTGTGCAATAATCTAACCAAGCCTAAGCAACATATATTTCCAAGGATAAACTATTCTAAGTTCGCGTGTATAAAATAAATCATCATAACGACAAACATACTATATCACACAATAATCTATGAACATGTTGAATCATCAAACACGAAAAATAAATAACAACCTAAACATAAACATAAGGAAACGCCTATTGCGAAAGATGATAACAAGATCATCATAGAGGAATAACATACTAATGGCTAAATCATGCTTGAGAAACAAGTAACATCCTAACGACCTAATCATGCTTGAACACAATCTTGCGAACATATCAAATAGATGAATGTGGGAATACAAATGGATGATAACAGCAAAAGTGTCAATAATGGAATGGCATGGTTAATTACATAATGCAAGAGAAATCACCCAAGAAGCAATAATGCATGAAATGTGATAAAAATGACTCGGTTTAGTGTATGTTCATTCGTGTAGCGTTTAAAAACGCGTTCGAATGGTAAATAGAAGGTTTGCGTTCGTATAGCATTCGAGAACGCATTCGAACGGGACAAGACCTGATGCATGATAAAACAAAGAAAACACATGCGCGTTCGAGTAGTGTTCGTAAACGCGTTCGAACGGTAATCAGAAGGTTCGTGTTCATATAGCGTTCGAGAACGCGTTCAAACGAGACAAGACCTGATGCATGATAAAACAAAGAAAATACGTGCGCGTTCGAGTAGCGTTAGTAAACGTGTTCGAACGGCAAACAGAAGGTTCACGTTCGTATAGCATTTGAGAACGCATTCAAACGGGACAATACCTGATGCGTGATAAAACAAAGAAAACACATGCGCGTTCGAGTAGTGTTCGTAAACGCGTTCGAACGGTAATCAGAAGGTTCGTGTTCATATAGCGTTCGAGAACGCGTTCAAACGAGACAAGACCTGATGCATGATAGACGGCGCAACACATACATAGATGCGCAAATGAACAATATAGGTCCCCGTGTGCCCGATTGAACTCATTGCCATTCAATTGGGTGTACCTCGTCCGACGTGGCAAAACATCGTGGTAAAAGTAGCCTTTAGGCATTTTCCCTCGAATAGAGGACCTTTAATCCACCTTAGTTAGCCCATGCGCACAAGAATTCAATGCATGCGTAAATATAGAAATGATATGCAAAGGGTAAATTACATAATAAAAGGCGCGTTAAAACATCATGGTAAAGGTAGCCTTCATGCATTTCCCTCGAATAGAGGACCTTTAATCCACCCTAGTTAGCCTATGTGCATTATGTTACCGTGCATATAAAATAAAGACAACAATAATATAGGCCCTCGTATGCTCGATTAAACATATCTCACATTCAATCAAACATACTCCGTCCGGCGCGGCAAAATATTGTCGTAAATGTAGCCTTTTGGACTTTTCTTCCCTCAAATAGAGAACCTTTAGACCAACATACTAAGCCCATGCGCACTACATCATCAATGCACAAACAAATAACGTGCAGAAAGTAAAGCGAAAATGACTAAATCATGCTTAAACATAAATAACATACTAGCGACTAAATCATGCTCAAACACAAAGTTGGATGAGACGAAATATGTGTGTCTCTCAAGCTGTACGTGGCGTTGTATCCCGAGTACAGACCGCACTACTGTCCATTCAGATTCGGCTATGGAATTTACGTCCGGGTTTCCATCCGATATACCACAAGAGAGAGCACATATTTCGTTCATCCGGAAATCACATCATGCACCCACCCACAATACTCATGCAAAATAAAGTAAGAAAATAAATAAAAGGAAGGGTGCCCTCAGGTCTAACCTCTTAGGTCGTCTCTCGAAAGTGCGTTACACGGCCGTCGGAAGGGTTTGTGCTCTGCAATTCCTCCGGTTCACTGGTCCACTGCTCTCGTTCATTGCTTCGGTGTTTTGAACTGTCTTTTCCTCTGTTTTGCTACTGTTTTACTGCTATTTTATTGCTATTTCTTTCGGTGAATAAGGGTTGTTTTGGGGTTAATTCGGGGACTGTTTTGGACTATTTTAAGGCTGCAGTTAGGGGCTGTTTTATGTTTATTGGTTTCGGTTCAAGGGTTGGTCTGCGTGTGGTAGTGTTGGGGTGTTTTTTTTAGTCTTAGGGCTGTGTCGTTTATGCTTGGCTTAGGGCTGTGTGTTTTTGAGATTGAGCTAGGAGAGTTTTAGGTGTTAATGCTTTGCAGAATTTTCTGTGATTTGCATGTATGTGCTCGGGTGTGAAAGGTTGGTTTAGGCTTATTTTTATAGGCAAAGGCTAGGGTTTCTAAGGTTTGAATAAGAATGGATAAAGTAAATACGGGGGGAATATTTTGATTAGTGTCTCACAAGGAAAAATCTTCTTAAGTTAGGGAGGAGATTTGGTTTGATTGGGAAGGTGATATATTTGATTTGTTTTATTTAGGTATGTGAATTATTTAGATTAGGATGTGATTTATTTAATTTAGGAGTTATATTATTTTAATTTGTGACATGTTTTAAATGTTTTAATTATTTTTGGGTGGGTTTTGGTGGGCTAATTAGGCTTGGGCGTGAGGCTAGCAAAAAAACCAGAAGTACTGACACCGTTCGAACACCTATTCGAACGCTGCACGAACGCCCGCAATCTGCTTGACATTCGAACGTGTTCACGAACGCACCACGAATGAAAGCAGTGAACATGTGAATTGAATCCGATGATATACTTATTCTGAATTTCCCCTTCCGGCATTCGTTTCCCGCGACTTTCGCAACCTAAAGAGTAGTGCCTCTGTACGAGACTCATCATCGGGACTTATATGCAAAATGCAGTGCCTACAGTCCATAAACCCTAAATGTAAATCATGCTTAGAAAAGGCTATGATACCATTTTTAGTGTTCCTAGAACATGCCAAGGATCTCTAATTCATGATTAAATGTGAAAAAAATCAAAGAAGTTGTGGAAGTACTTACAATGATCGGATGTGGAGATTTCAAAAATCTTTTTGTTCCGGAAACTCCAAGCTTTGTATTGAATATTTAATTCCAAGGGTGAGTTTCCCTATCACCTTAATCAACTCTTGAAGTGCTAGCTTTGTTTGATTTTGAAGCAAAATCAAAGGGAGAGAGATTTTGTTTTTTCTTTGTATTTGTTTAAAAACCAATTATCCAAAGTCAACTCACAAGTTGTGTATATGCTTTACCAAAAGCAAAAGCAAAAGCAAAAGTGTTGGAGGGAAAATGAAAATTAATGCCTCCAACCACTTCCATCACTCAAGTTGACACTTGATAGACTAGTGATGTAAGTTGGTGAGACCCATTTTAATTCAAAATTCAAGTGGGTTGCTCAACACACTTTGGGCTCGGGTTCGCTTAATCCGATTAAATGAATTTTCCGTCGCGACGTAATTAAATCTAATTTAATTAAATAATAATGCCTCACAAAATTATTACGAAAGTCGCTCGTGAATTAATTCGTTCGCCGGAATTAAAATCCAATTTTAATTCCGCTTTGAAATCTAATTTCAATTAATATATCCAATATATTATTTAATCAATTAATTCCAAATTAATCGCGTTCTCTCTTCTAATCAAATTTTATCCTAGATAAATTCTTGCCGCAATTAATCCCAGATTAATTTTCTCTCTCTTAATTAAACCTAGATTAATTCTGTTCGAGTCAAATGTCATCGGTGAATCTTTGGGAAGCGACCCAAGAGATTCCTGGATATGTTGGCAGTAAATCCGGACGTCGAACTATCTGAACACGTGCGTACCCCGTACCATATTCTTACCGATTTATAAGACATGATTGGCTTCTAGCAAAGCACCGTGCCTACCCAATTCTCCAGAAATATTCAACGAAGAATATATAATCTTTATCAAGCGTAGTATACTATGTATTGCGTATTACGATCCAGTATCAGATGTAACATGCTAGGTCTGGGGCTAGAATTGTGTATGCCTCGTACGAAGCATAAATCAGATCACTAGCAACTAGTATCTTTAATCGGATAATCATGACCTAGTCATACTATCCCGATAACTGCAGTATATAAGAGTACCATTTTTGTATCCTTCGTGATCATCATCTACATATGACTGAAGTGACACTTCCATCTTGACATCACACCCAATACATTACGATTCTCAGTAAACCCAGAAGAGGCGTACACAGAACTTTTTAAAGCCCCGGACGACCAAAACCAAAGCGTACTGATTGTCGCAAGTATTAGCGATGCAAGTCTCAGGTTAAGACCACATACACATACCCTGATTCGGATTCCCATAGACACATAGTCATACTACCAATGAGATTCTGATGGGTCTATCCAGAGCGATGTTGTTCCCATCTAACGGCTAACAAAACCTCCTATCGCACTTGCATAAGTATCCAATACTTAAATATATGAGAACTATGTCGTTAAGCTTCCATAACGCGCACAAGTGCAATACTAGTCTATTCCGTCCCGCATTATCGATGTCCAGTCTCAATAATACTACGACAATGAATATTTAATGATTAAACCGTTCGTGGATTAATACTGTCTCATATCCTATTAATCTGGAACTAATAATAAGGACTTTTATCATTTATATATCTAAGTAATCTAATTGCAAAATGATAAAATATCAATTTCCTTTGTCACATAGTTAATTTGTACAAAAACCACAATGTCTTTTACAAATAGTGATGATATGGGTCATAATTTTCCAACAGTACTCGCATAGTCAGCTCACTCTTCTACAAGTCAATCAACGTTCTGCCTGCTGCTAAGAAGGGTCGTTTGAGGATGATAGAAACTTCACTGTATTCCTCAATGTCTAAAACTATGAAGTCTGCGGGAAAGATGAACTTGTCCACTTTTGCCATCACGTCCTCTATTTTGCCTCGAAGGTATGTAAGAGATCTATCTATTAGTTCCAGTGTAATTATTGTTGGTCTTGCCTCTCCCAAACCCAAATTCTGATAAATGAACAATGACATTAGGTTGATGCTCGTACCCAAATCACACAGAGCTTTACCAAAGTAGTGGTTACCAATGGTACATGTTATGGTAAAACTTACTAGGGTCATTCAGATTATGTGGTAACTTCTTCGGTATGATTGCACTACATTCCTCAGTGAGGGCCACAGTTTCAAACTCGCCCAGCTTCCTCTTCTTTGATAAAATGTCTTTCAAAAACTTCACATAGCTGAGCATTTGCTCTAAGGCCTCGGCGAAAGAATATTGATATGCAGTGGCTTGAAGATCTCTAAGAATTTTTAAAACTGCTTATCTAGCTTGTGTTACTGCAAACGCGGTGAGGTGAGGAATGAGGTGATACTCTTTTGGGTTTGCCGTTTTAGGATTTCCTTCCTCTCTCCTCTTTTATTAGGTTGGCTCTGCCTCCTTGTCCTTAGGTTGCTCTACTCCAATGTCCTTATCAATGACAGTCCCACTTTTCAGTTTGATAGCCTTGCACGACTCATTATTTTGGCCCCTCGAGTTAGGTTTTGTATCGCTCGGGAGGGAACCTAATGGTCTGTAGTTTTGCCCACTTTTTAATTTTCCTAGTTGACTCTCCAGTGTCTTCAAAGACGAGGCCTGGCTATGTATTAATGCCTCTAATCTTGTAGTGTTCTTGGAATTTTCCATAATTTGCTCTGTGAGAAGCTTGTTGTGATTCACCACTTGCATTAGTAGCTCTTCCATGGGTGGCTTGATCTCCTGAATAGCTTCTTTGTTTTGTTGCAAGGCCATGTGATCTATCATGTGGTCCTGCCTCTTGGTTATTTTTCCACCCAAAATTGGGATGATCTTTCCATCCAGGATTGTAGGTGTTTGAATAGGGGTTATGGCTTGCTTTGTTGAAATTGTCCATATAGTTATAGACTCACCATATTGATTATGTGGCTCCTCATTAGGTCCTCCAATGTATCATGTATTTGTGACACCAACATTATTCTGAGCGTACATCCCCATTACCTCTAAGTATTTGCAAATTTGGTCAAGTTTGGCACGAACAAACTGGATTGATCCCGAACTCGTGTACGCTTGCTACTCGTTGGGGCATATTCCTATCTGTTGGCCACAATGAATTATTGTTAGCCATTTATTCTAATAAGTTCCCATGCTTGGTGTTCCCATTTTTCCCATAAGTGCACCTCCCGCGGCTGTATCCATCATGGACTTCATCATCCCACTAAGCCCATTGTAGAAGGTTTATACTTGCAGCTATTTAGTAATCTTATAATGGGGGCACTTCGATAACAACTCTTTGTATATCTCTCATGCCTCGTAAGGAGTTTCAGAGTCATACTACATGAACAA
This sequence comes from Zanthoxylum bungeanum, assembly GCA_019454045.1. NCBI lineage: Eukaryota > Viridiplantae > Streptophyta > Magnoliopsida > Sapindales > Rutaceae > Zanthoxylum > Zanthoxylum bungeanum. Next base: position 67,489 of record SKCR01038865.1, on the reverse strand, counting down.
TGTGATGTCATTTCTTGATTTTACAGTCCTAGCTGAGGGAAAGTATTTTGCAAGAAATTTTGTTGCCAAGTCTACCCAAGTTCTAATAGACCCCGCTGTTAATGAATTTAGCTATCCCTTAACTCTATCCCTTAATCGAAAAGCACGCAAGTGCTTCGCTTTCTCTCATCTTGGTTATAATTAACATGTCGCATACTTCCAGGAAGCTTCTGATGTGGGTGTTTGGATCTTTGAGTGCACCATCCCCAAACTGCACTGATTGCTGAATCATCTGAATGCATGCCTTGATATCACAAGTGTTTGCAGGCAGGGTGGAAGGATAATGCAAGAGATGAACCCGTCAACCAAAAGGATTGTCCTATCCGAATGGGAATTAGTGGTGCTTCTTCTAAGGGTTCAAGTTCCCGATTATTCATGTTGAGCCGCGCCTCTTGATCTTCTCTCGCCTATCCCTTCTCAACCGTCGGATGGTTCTTTTGATTTCTAGGTCAAGCGCGGAGGATTTCACAGCATTTACTTCGTTTCATGTAATAGCACTAGAACCTTACTTAGAACTAGAGTGATAAAAACAAAAAGAACAATTAAATACTAGTAAAGTACTTAGGCCTAAAATTAATAATAAGGATTATAATAAGTCCCCGGCAATGGGGACAAAACCTTGATCGTGATTTTCACACGTTACGCAAGCGCACGTATCGCTTAGTAGTATAAAAAGTTATCGATCCCACGAGGACTTATCATCTACGTTACTAATTGTTAAGACTAATAACCTACGAGTATCTAATTAAAATTAAATATGATTTTAATTGAGTTTGAACTAAGGCTATTGCAAATAAATATAACTTGGAAATTTGTAGAGATAATCAAATAGAGAAAATATGCAAGGTTGTGAATTCACCCAGTATTATTCTAAAGATGAATTGGTTGTCCTATATTTGTGTAATATATTGGTTTATTAACCTGGAACACTAAGATATCCACAAGTCTCTTTCGATGATCGAGTGAAAATATCCAAAGTAAATTAATTAACTATATTTCTATATGACTAAATCACCTCAAATTCATTAAAGAACAAGTTCCAATCATGGCTACACCCACCCTACAGGTATATTTCTATCATGGAGGGAAATCCCTAAGATGAGATTGTGTGCTATTGAATCTAAGGATAAACCTAAAATTTCTTTGTCAAGTTCATCAAAGTTTACCACATCAATCCTATTGGTGATCAGACAATAGGAAGCATTAAGCATAAGATTCAATAAATAAACCAAACCATCACACAAAATATAAGAAAACCAATTTATAAGTTCATAAATATGGATTTCATCACAACCCCAGATTGAAGGTTTAATTACTACACATGCTCATAAACTATAAATATATATTCAATGATAAAAATAATATTAATGGAGTAAAGGAAAGAAGAAACTCTATCGAGATCTCCAGTCCTTCGCTCTTTGCTGATGAGTTCCTGTGATGTGCTCCATTGATGTGTTCTTGGCTTCTCCTTCAAAAATCTCTCTTGGAGGCTGTAATTTTATGTTCTAAAAATCTCTTTTGGTTTTGGACGAGTTGTTTATATAGGAGGTCTGGGGGTGTTTCCTGCTTAAAAATCGAGTTTGGGTCGAATCTGGTACGCAGAACGTGTCGCGACTCCATTTTCAATTTTCTTCAGCGTGTCACGACGTGTCATGGTGGACGTCGTGATGCTCCACCTGCAGCAGCTCATCGGTTTCATTTTTTCATGTGTCACGACGTGAAATCCAACGCCGAGACGCGCTTTATGACTCTAAATTTTCCCTAAATTGCTTCGTATTTTACCGCTTTCATCCCATGTTGATTCCATCGAGTCTCGATATTATCTGTACTTACAAAACGAACCCAAAACATATCAAAATACTCAGAAAATTCAAGATAACTTACCAAACATCAAGCTAGAGGGGCGGCAAATATATGCATATTAGTCGCTCATCAATGATGTATCAATTTATAGTATTATTCAAATTGATAATAAAATGTGTTTTGGCCGAATGGTGGTGATAAGGTAGTGTAATCCAACAAGTGTGAATGGCGATGATGTTGGTTAAATGGCTAATGAATAAATGGTTTATGTTTTCAATATTATTGTTTGTGTGTGTGCGCATGGTAAAATTTGAATATAAACAAGTATTGATGTGTGCGTGTCACATAATGGCTTATAATGTAGTTGAGCACGTTGATGTTGGTAATGATTATAATAGTTGATTAATGCATGGATTATTTAATTATGCATGGTGGATGAATAATTTCATGATAAATCGTTGATACATGTTATGCTTATATTATGGAATTAAGTCTATGGTTTATATTTTATATTTAAATCGATTTCTATGAAATGTGTTATTATTCAAGCCTTTAACATATGTTTTGTGATTAAGTTTTATTAATATACCTAAGTATGTGATTTAAATATAGGTTTTACGAAAATGCTTTATGACTACGAATTAGACATATGCCTCATGTCTATGATTCACGTATGTGTTTTACATTAAGATTCAAGCACATGCGTCACATTAATGAATTTAGTTGAAAATCTTAAACTTTAAATTTAAGTTATGTATTTTAATATATGAATTATACATATGATTTACAAGTATGCTTTATGTTTACGAATCTAGTAAATATTCTGTGTCTGTGGTTCAAGTACATGTTTTACGCTTATGAGTTAATTACCTAACCTTAAATTACAATTTAAGTTAGGTATTTTTTTTTATATAATATTAGACGTCATGATTTAAGGTTATGTTTTCAAGCCTATGCATTAAATATCAATATCATGCTTAGTTAAGGATATGGTGACAAGATTTATGATTATATTAGATTAGATCTGAGCCACCAAGGGTTTGGGTAGGTTTTAACCACGGGTATATGTGGTTTGGAATAATGATGCATAATTTCTCATGTTATGAATGTGTGTGTTTGTATATATATGTGTGTGTGTATACACTAGGTTAGAATCATATTCTTCACATTCCTCTAGCATGCCCCAAGTATGTTATGTCATGAGCATGAGTTGCATGTTTGTGAAGTAGCATGGGTTAAATAGTCATGTTATGTATTTGCATCTTATCTTTATTTTTCATTTCACATCAAAATTTCATGTCATAATATTCACATTGGCAAAACATGTTTCATTCATAAATCATGATTTCATGCACATATTGTCATATTTCAATAATATTTTCATAATTATGTTTTTAAGTTCATATCTACAGTTTAAGTTTTCACGATTTAAATCTTCAGTTCATGTACTATGTTTGCATGTTTTCATTATTCGTCAGAATATTTTTCCAAATGTCATGTTATATCAGTTTAAGTTTTTAGTAAATATTTTATAAAAATAAGGAAAATAAAATGTTTTCAAACCGGCAGTATCGAGTCGTTCCCTCATGTATATGGAACCCGAGATCGCTCATGTTGCCTTATAGGGCACTGATCACCCATATAAGTTTTCAAGTTCAAGTGCACGTTCCCCTTCTTACGCATTGCTAGGTCTTGCTAAGCTCGGGTTACGATACTGGTATGGGTTTTTCAGGTTTTAAAACATTTGCAAGAATAAGCGGGGGCGATGGCCCAATCCTGGTACGTATGGAGATGCATGGGAGACATTGTAAGGGATATGCCCTATACCCAACTTATGGGTGGGCTAAATGTACATGTATTTGTAATATTTTTCATTAATTAATAAAATGACAATCTTTATTATACGTGTCTTACATAAATTATATTAATCATCAAACATTGTAATAAAGCACTTGGAGTAATAAGATGATGACTTCCATGCCTTATGAGAATCATTACACTCAAACGGATAATATTTTCTTATAAGAGTAGTATTCCAGTTCGCGGGTTGATATGTGTGATTAGTGCTTGAGACTGTGGCCGCAGCGGAAGAATCATGTGAGATTCTTGGGTTAGCACGATTCATGACACTATCAACATCATACAATTGCTATATGGGTAGACACTTTCCATACCCTAGGTCAAACGGTGGGGATACAGTGAGGCGAGGGACCGTATCATATGTAAATCGCATACAGAATGGGTATATATATATTTCCTTATCATTTGGGGGCCTTAGAATGTTGCTAGATGTCAACCTTGGTCATTGAAATCGAAGGACCATCTAATCGAAGGATAATTTATGTTCGATTAAATTATCACGATTCATTTCATGTCCAAGTTGAGGGGAATCCAAAAGGTCATACACATCAAAGTCGAAATCAATGGTTAACAGTGTACAATACAAATTTAACAGCATATATGATTGATGTAGGAATTGTTTATAAATGGTTCAATGTGTTTAATTATTGAACAGATCATTTATGAGGTTCCAAAGTGGCTTAGGGATTGGTGAATGACGATAGGGGCACTTTGGGAATTGGAAAAATGAATAAGAAAATAAATAAATAAAAAAATAAAAAATATGAGCCTAAAAGATATGGTTTCCATATTGATAAGGAACATGATCAGGTCATTGATAATGACGATCCCACCAGTTATGACGAAGCAATGCGTGACATTGATTTAGTCAAGTGGCTTGAGGCCATGAAATCCGAAATAGACTATATGTATCAGAATCAAATTTGGGACTTGGTGGATGCACCTGAAGGGATAAAACCCATAGGCTGCAAGTGGATTTACAAGCGTAAAACTGATGGAGAAAGCAACATCCAAACCTATAAGGCTAGGTTGGTGGCGAAAGGTTATAGACAAATCCAAGTAATTTACTATGACGAAACCTTCTCACATGTTGCAATGATAAAGTCCATTCGAATTTTACTGGCACTAGCTGCACACTTTGATTATGAGATTTGGCAGATGGATGTCAAAACAGCTTTCCTTAATGGGAACCTCGTAGAGGAAGTCTATATGACATAACTTGAGGGGTTTGCATCTAAGGATGATCATAATAAAGTATGTAAGCTTAAACGATCCATTTATGGACTCAAGCAAGCCTCCAAAAGTTTGAATATACGATTTAATGAGACAATCAAAGAATTTGACTTCATAAAAAATATAGACGAGCCTTGTGTTTATAGGAAAAGTAGTGGTAATGCTGTTGTATTTCTTGTATTATATGTCGATGATATATTAATCATCGGGAATGATATTCCCATGATGCAAGCCACCAAGCAATGGTTATCTCAGAATTTCTCCATGAAAGATTTGGGAGAAGCAGCCTACATCCTCGGCATTAAGATCTACCGTAATAGATCTAAGAGGTTGTTAGGACTTTCTCAATCTATATACATAGATAAATTTTTGAAAAGATTCAAAATGGAAGATTCCAAAAGAGGTAATTTACCTACTTGTCATGGAATCAAATTATCTAAGGAGCAATATCCACATACTCCTTCAGATAGAGAGCGTATGAGTAGGATCATTTATGCTTCAGCAATAGGATCGATCATGTATGTCATGCTATGTACAAGACCTGATGTCTCTTATGCTCTTAGCATAACGAGCAAGTATCAAGCAAATCCTGGTGAGCAACACTAAGGATGTGTTTTTGACATACGGAGATTGTTCTGAGATGAAAGTCATTGGTTACTGTGATGTGAGCTTTCAGACCGATAGGGATGACAGCAGATCGCAAACAGGATATCTGTTTACTTTGAATGGTGGAGCTGTCAGTTGGAAAAGCTCAAAGCAGTCAACTACAACAGACTCCACCACTGAAGTTGAGTATATTGCAGCATCTGAGGCAGCTAAAGAAGCAGTCTGGATAAAGAAGTTCATCACGGAGCTGGAAGTGCTTCCCACGATAAAGAATGGCGTCACGATGTACTGTGACAACACATGCGCCATTGCTCAATCAAAGAAACCAAGTTCCCACCAGAAATCCAAGCATGTACTCAGGCGATTTCATCTCATCAGGGAGATTGTTGATAGAAAAGTAGTTATTATAGAGAAAATACCCACAGAAGATAATCTTGCAGATTCTCTGACTAAATGGCTGACTCAACAAAAGCATGATAGGCACACCCGAGAGTATGGTGTCCAGATTCATACTAGTTGGCTATAGTGCAAGTGGGAGATGTAAGGGATATACCCTATACCAAACTTATGGATGGGCTATATGTACATGTATTTGTAATATTTTTCATTAATTAATAAAATGACAATCTTTATTATACGTGTCTTACATAAATTTTATGAATCATCAAACACTGTAATAAAGCCCTTGGAGTAATAAGATGATGGCTTCCACGCCTTTTGAGAATCATTACTCTCAAACGTTCCTAGTCATAGTTTTGTGAATAATCTGGGCGTTCACAAAGCGGAGAGACTAGCATGATGATATGATCCGCCCATAAGTGGGGTAGCCGATCTCATAGGCTACTAGCGGAGATCCTTCTGCTTGGTGTATCACATTGATGCATAATTTGCTCATGTCCATCGAACTGACCGCCGAAAGTTTTTATATGGAGTGTTTATCCCATGTGTCTGTGAAAACTTTCATGTATCGATTGTATGACGAGTCCTTAGACTTGAGGTCTTTACAATCTTATGTGTGGATCAAATAACTTTGACATTCTACTTTCCCGGTTCAAAAGATCCGGTCATAAGGGTATGGTTGGGTCATTTTTTGAAGCACATAAAGTTTGTAAAGATACAACAGAGAATCGCCACTCTATCGGATAATATTTTCTTATAAGAGTAGTGTTCCAGTTCGCGGGTTGATATGTGTGATTAGTGCTTGAGACTGTGGCCGCAGCGGAAGAATCATGTGAGATTCTTGGGTTAGCACGATTCATGACACTATCAACATCATACAATTGCTATATGGGTAGACACTTTCCATACCCTAGGTCAAACGGTGGGGATACAGTGAGGCGAGGGACCGTATCATATGTAAATCGCATACAGAATGGGTATATATATATTTCCTTATCATTTGGGGGCCTTAGAATGTTGCTAGATGTCAACCTTGGTCATTGAAATCGAAGGACCATCTAATCGAAGGATAATTTATGTTCGATTAAATTATCACGATTCATTTCATGTCCAAGTTGAGGGGAACCCAAAAGGTCACACACAACAAAGTCGAAATCAATGGTTAACAGTGCACAGTACAAATTTAACAGCATATATGATTGCTGTAGGAATTGTTCATAAATAGTTCAATGTGTTTAATTATTGAACAGATCATTTATGAGGTTCCAAAGTGGCTTAGGGATTGGTGAATGACGATAGGGGCACTTTGGGATTGGAAAAATGAATAAGAAAATAAATAAATAATCTGCGTTTTTTTATTATTTTATTATTTTTATTTCTTATTATTTGTTTTTTATTCCAATTCGGCCCAAACTCTTATTAGGGTTTTATAATCTCATTAAACCACTATATTAAGATCCAATGGCTAAGATTTAATTAGCATTTATCCCACATCGGATTCTTAATTAATTTTGTTGTCTTTGTAGCATCTATATAAACCCAAAAAATTCTTTACAAATTCTTTACAGCAAAACCTTTCATATCTTGGGTTTATATAAGTGAGGAACTCTAAAGTTTAAGAGTAAGCCACTGATTTTGATGATCCTTAAGTCTAATTGACTAGTGGATTCTCAAGTTAAAAGTTTTGAGGTATTTTCCTAGGCTAGCACCAAGGGCAAAATACCCGTGCAATCAAGGCGTAGTCTTGCGGTTGAGTTTTGGCTTTGGTGTGTGCACCTTTGGAGGCCACACACTTGGGTGGCTATTTGGAACTTGGAAGAGCTTGCTAAGTTTGAGAAAATCTTATAGATTGGAGGGAGGACTGGAGGAGTCTACGGTTCAAGTAAGTCTTTTTCTTTCTTTATTTTAATTAGAGTTCTTATGATAGTTAACATGTTTAGGTTTATGTTCTTTGCATGTTTTATGAGTTTTTATGCTTATAATATATAGTAACATGCCTAGGCTTGTAGAATAATCAAAAGAAACGGGTCTTGGGCAAATGGATAGCGGCATCATAATTTTTAATTTTCCACTGCGCACTCGCGGCCGCTTCCCAACAGACGTCCCAAACCCGGTCATTGCATATGTAATTTTTCAGTTATCAGATTCATGATCACGTTTTCAATTCAAGATTTCAATTTAAGTTTTGATATTTCATTCATACTTTGCAGTTATAAGTATCCGATTTCAGTTTACATAAATGTTTATGTTTTCATATCATGATCTAGTTTTTCAAATTTCATTTTTCAATTTACGCTATCAATCGTGATTTCAGATCATGCTCAACAGGTTTGATCATGCTTGCATTCATTATTTTGCATTTACAGCCACATTTTCAGTTTGCACTCAGCTAGGTAGTTTTCAAGCATGTATCAGTTTTCAAGTCATGTTCATGGTTTTCGAGAAAATTTACATTATTGAGTCATACATATGCTTTCAGGTCATGCCCACATTCTTAGATCATGCTTACGTCTTTGGGTCATGATATAGGTGTCAGTTCTGCAGGTTTTCAGTTTTTCAGTCATGTTTTCACTTGACATTGCACTGCATTCAAGTCATGTTTACAGTTACAGACGCATGTATACAAAATATTCATGCCCATGATTAAGGTTTGATGTAGAATCTTTTAGTTGCAGTAGTATATAAAAACATGTATCCTAAGTTTCATTTACATTATATTTTAGAATTTATTTATTGAGTCTTCACATGACTCACTATTCCTAGTTTTGGTCTTACATGCATCTCACTCAGGTATACGAAGGATGAGCTTGGAGAACGATGAACACTAGAGGCTCATGGAGATGGATATTCATGTCTCCTGCTGGTCACGTCATGGGAAGCTAGGATGTGACAATATGTTCCGTACTTGTTCACCTACAAACTCATCACTACTAGAAAAAATATTTTTATGACGGTTTAAAAACCTCATAAATGCGTTTTTATGATGGTTTTAAAACTGTCATAAATCTTCATGTCAATTTTTATTACGATTTTTTATGTTTTAAATTATGACGATTTTTCCTGTCACATAAATGTCATGATTATATGACTCATAAATGTCATAAATCTTTGATTTTATGAAATATATATCATTAAAAATTAAAATTATTACACTAATATGTCATTAAATTATGATATATTAGTGTCATAATTCGCAAGAATTTGAATTTGAATTTGGATATAAATTTGAGTGGAATTATATATTTGGTGGAAAAATCTAATATTTATTTTGTTAGAATATTATTTAATTATTTTATAGGATTTAATATAAATCATTTTAATCAATAATACACAATTAAAAAATAATTAAAGAAATTTAAAATTAACATAAATATTAAAGTAATACTTCATATATCAAACCACGTTACTCTAAATACTAAAGTAATAATTACTACAAACAAACCACTAATCTAAGAAAGTTAAACAACAAACCAATATTTCATTATTTCATACAACATGAAACCGTTATTTCAACAAATAAATTTTGACCAATTAAAATAATTGATACAACTACATAATGGATAGTGACACACTCACAAAGTGGTTCTTTACTCATAAGTCTAATAGGGTCGAAGTAATAAAATAACCTGGTATAGATTTAGTAAAATAAAATAATAATTCGAGTGACGAAAAAGACTGAATTAATTGAAGTGATGCACAATTTTAAATTGAACTGTAACAATAAATTAGAGTGTTGGAACTAGGAGATTCACTATTGATATTTCAAATATAGAGAAATCTTACTTTTATAATCTATAAATTGTCAATATTACCCAGTTAATTTACTTCAGGAATTAATTATGCCAAAACATATAAAACTAGCCATAAAGACGGTGATATAATATTGTCTATAACAAGTCCAATTAGGTAATTATGCAAAATAAAGAAAATCAATCATAAATGTGATAACAAAGTTTGTCAATAATTAATCCAGATTTAAATTACTCTCTCATATAACATGCGGTAAACTATTAACTGCACCAACCAAGATTTGATTGTTTACAGAGATTCAAGACACTCGCAACTATAAGAGTAGATTAAATATTAGTCTTGAGATTACAATTCATATATTATAATATAAGTAAGATTAATTTATATTCTCATATTTAGAGATTAATTTATATTCTCATATTTAGAGTTTCACCCTTTACCCAAGCATAATAGAATTAGCTATTCATGATTTGAATAAAAACTTGCATAATTTTATTACTGAAAGAAAAAAAATGACAAGAAAAATAAAATACACAAGACACATTTTGCAAATTCTTCAAGAGAGAAAATGAAAGAAAAATGAAGAAAATGAGAGTTGAGCACCTCTATTTATAATAGAAGTACTCATTCCTCAATTATGAATTACAACATTCCAAATCAAATACAAATAATAAACTTTTACTAATTTAATTTTTTTTCCTTTTTTTTTTTGATTTTTGTTGATCATTTGCAAACATTTGTCACAATCCACCTAAAGATGGATTGTGATATTTCAACTTTTACTTTTTATTTTTTATTTTTTACTTTTTTTCTAATAATTAAAATTGCATGCAACATATATTGGCTTCTTCATCAATTGCGACCTTGAAAACCTCAGAACTAGAAAATCTTGTACAGAATAAAAAATTGTATATATTTGAGTCATCCTTCGTCTGGAACTGGAATCGCCTCAATCCGATATCGAAGTAAAAAGTTATGGCCAAAATAGGAAACTTGCGTAAAGTTGGAATTTCCGAAATTGTACACTGTTAGAATCTCATTTCAAGTTTCTAGCCTCCAAAATCCAAATGTCATGTCTATTTTTCTAGTTATGCATCCAAAATATTATTTCACCTATATAAGAAATAAAAATCACAATAAAAATATATAAAATATAAATTTAATTATTATTTCACAAATGTGCTAAATTTAGGGGATTAATGAAACTACAAGTGTAAAATAATTAATTTTATCTTTTAATAAATGTATATTTTTTAGTATTCTTATCCAAGTTAGTAATTGTTTTATTTCTTTCTAAATTATCAAATAAGCAAATTCTCATGTACTTTTTACCCTTCTTCTATACACCAATAAGATAAAGTATCAATCAATTCATTGTGCACACAATATTCACAGGTCTTGTTGAAAAGAGAGTAATATTTTATCCTAAAATTATATCAAAATTCACACATTTTGGCAATGTCAGTTTATTTATATAAAACAATAATATTTTTTTTATTAATAATAATACATCTTTAACCCTTGTAACGATCTTTTGCCAGTGACTCACAAACCAGTTGATTTTAGGGCACTAGGTAGTAAGACACCTCTACAGACTTAATTGCTCAGATCTTAGATGTCAAAAAGAAGAAGTGTCTGATTTCCTTAAGCTTTCTCTTTAACTCATATAACGAGCTTTGGGCTAGTGACTCCAAGACCCATTAGCCTTAGGGCGCTAAGTGTTAAAATACCTATACGAACTTAATTGTTCAAGTTAGAGAGGCTACGAAATCGAACTTATTCACACACACACACATTTTTTTTATTAAAACAACTCGAACCCTACCGTTTTACACGAACAATCACTGTTTACTGAGACAAGATATCTGGTTAATAAGTAAAAGCTTGATTATTATCATTTTTTAAAACTAACTCAAGCCCTATCGTTTTACGCAAACAATCACTGCTTGCTGAGGAAAGATGTCCGGTTACTCAGTAAAAACTTGATTAGTTATCGTGTATGTTGATAATTCCTGTCAAATGAGCATATGAAGATCAAATTTAATCAATATTATGGAGAATTCACAAATTTAAATGATTCAAAAATAAATGAACAAAAATAACTTGTTATGAAAAACATTGAGATGCGTTCAGAAGCGAAATTTTTTTACATTGCCATCTCGGAATAACAATTGCACTTGGTTAGTCAAAATTTTATTGTTGGTTAGTGTGTATTTTTTTTTTAATAAAAAACACAAAATAAAATCAACATAAAAAATAAATTTTTTACACACAAAATAATAACAAAATAAAGACATTATATATATTTTAAAACAAAAATAAAAAAATAAAAAAAATTTTATTTTTTACAAAAAGAAAAACACAAAAACGAAAACTATTTAGTCAACTATCCCCTCTCCCCAACCAAATTAAGACATTGTCCCCAATGTCAGAATAAAAAATAGAGTTTAGAAGACATCACCAGGTTAGTGTGGAATTGACAATTGAATCTACAACACTGCTACTACGAAGAAAGGTTACATATTAAAATAATAAAAGGAAATTAAAACAGTAAATGATATGCACTGGTAGTTGTGATTATGGCTCACATCTTCCTCTGGTTTTACGTTCAATAATGGCTTGAATGCCCTCTATGGGTCAGAGATATTCTTCCCATCCAATTTTCTTATAAATTGACAAACAATGTCTTTTAAAGTCAGATTCCAGAGACCGTATTATTTTCTTTCCATTTGAAATTATATATATAAATTGCAATTAGTTTATCAAATCCATTAAGATGCGTCTCAAGAGTCAATGATATATTATTTAATGACTCCTTAATAAGTGTGGTTTATACCCACTTATTCAGCATGCACACATATATGTTTCCCGAGAGTTAGGCATTGCGACGCCAATTTCGGAGTCGCGACACTGCAGCAGACGTCTAGAAACTTAAGAAATTATTATTTGACATGCACAAGGACTCCAAGACTTCCCTATAAATAAAAGCACCTCCAAAACCCTAAAAAAGAAGGCTAATACATAACTCAAAAGGTTCTAAACACATATTTCAGAGAGATCCAAAGAGAAAGTTGAAAGAGCGACAAGAGGAGACGAATGCGGTGACGTCCGAAGATGAAGGGATTCGATTCGGGTTTAATCTTCTAGTTTCTTACTTTCACTATAATGATTTCTTTTAGATTCATGACCATGCTTTCATTATTTTATTATTTGGTCATGAACTAACTCTAATTTTCTAGAAGATGATGTAGCCAATGCTTGAACCTATGTATTGATTGTCAATTTGATTTGTATGAAGTTTTAATTCAGTTTATTTATATTCTCTTGCATTTAATGCTTCTTGTTTGCAAGCCATAAATTGAGATGATGAATGTTTAGAATCTATCGCTCGGGAAAGAGGGATTTTGATAAGATCTAGGGAATCTAACCTAGGAGATTTGTAGAGTTCGGAGAATCTATAATCCCTTTGAAGTCGTTAATAAATAATCACAGAGCGTAATGAATTGTTACTTACTAGATTTTTATAGGGATATCAAAGTTTCTAATTGATGATATATTCACTCGGCACTCGGGAGAGGGAGTTATAATAATTTAGGGTTCTTGGCTTATAAATAATAGAACTGAATAAGAATTGATTGGCATAGCGAATACATATGGGATAGCTAGGTGAAATAAGACTCTAGAATCTCTCATATCCTGGTTTATCTTTATCAAACTTTTTATGTCTTAATTATTTAGTTTTTAATCTAAATTTAGTTGCTTTCTATAATAAGTTAGGTTACTAATTATAGTATTTAGTGTGAGTTGAATACAATTCATGTGGGTTCGACACTCTTTCACTTATCTTTACTAAAACTTGACACCGTATACTTACGGTACGATAAAAAATATCACAACAAGTTTTTGGCACCGTTGCTGGGGATTGTTAATTTAATTCACATTAATACTATTACCAAATAACCTTAGCTTTAGTTTAGATTTTTATTTTCTTTTATTATTATTGTTATTATTATTATTTTGGTATTTTTCTTATCTTACTGTGCTTCAATGAATGCGAAGATCATAAGTCAACAATTTTGAGCTGAAACCTGCATTGATCAACATGGTGCAAAAGAACCAGTTTGGGGATTCACTTATAGAGGATTCCAACATGCATTTACGGATATTCTTGGAGATGACAGATACAATAAAGATGAATGTGGTCACTAAAGAGACCATCAAGCTACGTTTGTTCCCATTCTCTTTAAGGGATAAAGCGGGGAGTTGGCTGCAATCTATTCTGACGGGGAGCATCATAATATCGCAGGATATTGTTAAAATATTTCTTGCGAGGTTCTTTCCACCAACTAAATCAGCTTAACTGAGAACATAAATTAGCATATTTAGGGAGTTGGAGACTGAGAATCTATATGAGGTCTGAGAACGGTTTAAAGATATACTTAGGAGGTACCCACAACATAATTTTGAAAACTGGGTTCAGATTCAGTTATTCTACAATGGGTTGAATGGTCCAAGCAGGAACATGGTCGATGTAGCTGTTGGAGAAATTCTGTTCAAGAAATCTTCTAAAGACACATATTTTATTAGAGGATATGGCCATCAATAACTTCCAATGGCCAAATGAATGCACTATTGTGCCTAAGGTGGCTGGTATATACGAGGTGGATCCTATTGTTGCACTTACAGCTCAAGTGTCATCTCTCATGAATCATCTAGCAGCATTGACCAATCAACACGGCCAACCATCTATTGAAGCTGTTGTTGTTAATAGAATGATCCTACCTGACAGAGGATATGAGCAAGTCCAATATGTGAACAATCAGAACTTCAACAAGTATAAATACAATCCTATGCTTAACCATTACAATCCGAACTTGTCATATGCCAATACAGAGAATGTCTTGCAACCTCCTACTGGCTTCAATAATCAAAGATCAGAGCAGAAACCATCATTAGAAGACCTCATGAGCACGTTTGTTGATAAAACTTTAGAGAGGTTGAGAAAAATGGGTCGAAGCTGAACAATATTGAAACACATATGGGCAATATAGGGGCAACAATGAAGTCCTTAGAAGTACATATTGGGTATATTACTTCTTTCATGACTAATCAACATAAATGGATATTTCCTAGTAATACTGAGGTCAACCCTAAAGAGTAGTGTCAAGCCATAACCCTCAGGAGTGGGAAAGAGATTAGATATAGTCCTAAGGACTTAGGCAGTAAAGAAAAAGAAGCATCATTTAGGAGGAAATAGTAACGGAAGAAGAGAACATTGCAGTATCTCTTTCATATAAGCCACCTCTCATCCCAAAGACACATTTTTCGTACCCTCAACGCTTTCAAAGGAAGAAATTGGATGCTCAGTTTGCTAAATTTCTAGATATCTTCAAAAAGATCCATATAAACATTCCCTTCGCAGATACTTTGGAACAAATTCCAAACTATTTGAAGTTTATAAAGGAGATAATGTCAAAGAATAGGAAGTTGGTAGATTTTGAAATAGTAGCACTCATAGAGGAGTGTAGTGCCATTATATAGAAGAAGCTTCCTCCAAAGCCGAAGGATCTTGGCAGCTTTACCATATCGTGCACTATTCGGAATCGATATTTTGGTAAGCCGCTATGTGATTTTGGTGCTAGTATTAATCTCATGCCCTTATCCATCTACAAACAGTTGGGCATAGGTGAGGCAAAGCCAACCATAGTGACATTACAGCTTGCAGATAGATCTCTCACCTACCCGAGAGGAATAGTAGAGGATGTGTTGGTTAAGGTGGATAAATTTTATTTTCCAGCTGACTTCCTTGTCATTGATATGGATGAGGATCATGAGGTCCTAATCATCCTTAGGAGACCTTTCTTGGCAACTGGCAAAGCGATCATTGATGTGCAGAAAAGTGAACTGAAAATGAGAGTTCAAGATGAAGAAGTCACCTTTAGTGTTTTCAAAGCCATGCCGAGTCCTCAAGGTGATGTAGAATATCACATGGTAGATATTGTAGAGAAGGGAGTTGCAAACATGCAGGGTGAATCAGTATTTCAACACCCTACGAGCATAGTGCAGCCGTGCATAAAAGAAGATTCTTTTTATCCAATCCTGAAACTAATCCCAATGCGCCGTAAAAATAGGAAATCAAGAGTCAGTGCTCACTTGAAGATGATCTCTGGGAAGCTCAAAAAGTGGTCAAGTCAATTTTGCCACATGTACAATCAAAAATTTCAACCATCAGTAGACCTGGAGGACCATCCATGGATAAACTTCCTTAACCTGCCAAGCTATCTTTTTCATGTCATAAAAATCAATGGATACCAAGAAGAAGGCAAATGAGACTACCCGGTCCACTACGTTGAAGCTACCATGACCACTTTGGTGGTTACGTCCGGCTGAAGATGTTAAACTTAGCGCTAGCGGGGAGGCAACTCTTGCATTTGTTTATTTTTATTTTATTTACTTTATTTTATTTTATTGTGTTATTTGTTTGTTTATTAGTTTCTATGTTATTTATGCAGGTAGCACGGACCACACAACCCGCACCACCAAATTCTGACCAACATGAGCTTGATCAACTCCATACATGGTAGTGTTGTTCTTCACTCTTGTTTCGTTATGCTTATCTTACATTGAGGTCAATACAAGTTTTAAGTTTGGGGGTGTGTGCATATAGTGATATTTCCAGATAGTTATAAAAAAAATATTTTTAATCCATGATATAAAACAAGTCCAAATGATGAATTTTATTTGCTTTCGATAGAATCTTAGAAATGATAAGTTCCCAATTGATTTTTATCTGATGCCCTAAGTAGGTGATCTAGGTTAGACTCGTAAGCACTTAACAATAGGTTTTAGTAGTAAGAACCTAGATAGTTGGCAAAGTGACTAGTTGAAGAAACTGTTTGCTGATGAATGATCGTTTGCTTAGATGTCTATCCCGATTTGCTAGTGTTATGATGTATGTTATGGCTAAAAATAAAGAAAAAATTGATTGAAAAAGAATGAAACTAAGAGAAAAGTAAAAAAAAGAGTTAAACCACCTATAACTGATAAGCGTGAAGCTACCTGTGGGCGAGTGTTAGGACTACCATGAGAAGAAATGCTACCTTAAAGGGTATGTGTGTTGAAACAAATGAAAAAAAAACAGAAAAGGAAGAAAAAATCGTACCATATGGAGCATAAAATGGGCAATTACAGAGTACTTTTGAGATATCTAGGTTAGTTTGACCTATGAGATCTCAATTTTTGAGACAAAATCATTGAGTTGGCTTACTTAGGAGTCGAGCTGTGAAAGAACCTTTATACACACACACACTGTGAGTCTGGCTTAGATAATTTATTCAAGAACTTGGATTTAAGTTGCATTGAGTAATTTGAAGGTTCTCTGATTTCATTGAGAAGCATTCTTTGAGGAAAATATTATGCGTAACTATCAGACTATTTTCTTTTCTTTTATTATTTTATGTTTTTGCATGATTGTGTGTGAATGACGTTTGTGGGTGTTGTCGCTGTAAGCCTTCACAAGACTATAACTTGTCCACTAGGGTCGTCTAGGGGTTTAAAGGCTTGTTGCATACGCTAAATCCAATCATGATCCCTACGAAAGTGGCCTATTAATTTTGTTATTTTTTTGTTTATTTTTATTTAGTCTTTTGCTCGGGACTAGTAAAATCTTAAGTTTGGGGGTGTTTGATAAGTGTGGTTTATACCCACTTATTCATGCATTCATAACTTATTATTTTGATATATTTCGTGTCATTTAATGTATTTGTAGTTTCTTTTATTTTTCATTGATATGAAGCATTAGAACATAGATCTTGGAGCAATTGCACGTGGTTTGGGACCTTACGGACGCAACGGAAGCACGCAGGAAGAGCGAAAAGTGCATAAATTAGCCCACCAAAAAAAATGTTTGGCGTCGCGATGCGACTTCAGCATGCACACATATACGTTTCCCGAGAGTTAGGCGCTGCGATGCCAATTCCGATGTCACGACGATGTGGTAGACGTCTAAAAACTTAAGAAATTATTATTTTACATGCACAAGGACTCCAAGACTTCCCTATAATACACAAGCACATCCAAAACCCTAAAAAATGAGGCTAATACACAACTCAAAAAGTTCTAAACACATATTTTCACAGAGATCCAAAGAGAAAGATTGAAGAGCGACAAGATGAGATGAAGATGGTGACGTCCGAAGATGAAGGGATTCGATTCAGATTTAATCTTATAGTTTCTTTCTTTAACTCTAATGATTTCTATTAGATTCATGACCATGCTTTCATTGTTTATTATTTGGTCATGAACTAACTCTATTTTTCTAGAGGATGATGTAGCTAATGCTTAAAACCTATATTGATTGTCAATTTGATTTTTATGTGATGTTTTATTATGCATTCGTTTTAATTCAGTTATTTATATTCTCTTGCGTTTAATACTTCATGTTTGCTAGCCACAAACTGAGATGATGAATGTTTAGAATCTATCGTTCGGGAGAGAGGGATTTTGAATAGGATCTATAGAATCTAACCTAAGAGATTTGTAGAGTTCGGGAGAATCTATAATCCCTTTGAAGTCATTAATGTAATGAATTATTAATTACTAGATTTTTATAGGGATATTGAAGTCTGTAATTGATAATATATTCACTCAACACTCCTGAGAGTGAGTTAGAATAATTTAAGGTTCTTGACTTATAAACAATGCAACTGAATAAAAATTGATTGGGATAGCAAATACATAGGGGATAGCTAGGTGAAATCAGACTCTAGAATCTCTCATATTCGGTTTTATTTTTATCAAATGTTTTGTGTCTTAATTATTTAGTTTTTAGTCTAAATTTAGTTGCTTTCTAAATAAAGTTAGGTTTACTAATTATAGTACTTAGTGTGATTTGAATACAATATATGTGGGTTCGACACTCTTTCACTTATCTTTACTAAAACTTGACACCGTACACTTGCGGTACGATATAAAATATCACAACCCTATTTACTCAAGCTATCTCTAATGGGTTGATTAGACATCATTCCTAAAGAACGACAACGAGTGTTACACGTCTAATGTGCGCATTTATAACAAACACCTAATTATTTAGCTATTCATTTCTTAGCATATGTGATTTTCTCTAAACTAGGTATGTAAGAGATTAATGAATTAAGAAATTTAAGAACTCATTTTTTAACCATATTTTTCATGCAAAAGGTTTAACCTTATTTTAGGTGGTCGATGTGTCCTGACATTATTTTTTAAATGTATTTTGCTTATGCATTTTAAATGATTAATGTCTTAAATATCTTTTAAAGTTCATACAATTCCTTGTTTATGTTCTTTCAAAACAAATAACTTACCTTCTTCATCGTTTGTGAGAGAGGAAGAAATTACCACATGGTAAGTTTGTTCATCTCCAAGAAAAACATATTTTAATCCTTCTAGCAAAGTCTTTAATTCCAATTTGGGTGCTTCCTTATTTTTCCCATCTTCAATGTTCATAGTTCCTTAAATTTTGCTTATATCCATCGTCTTCCAGTACATGTGTAGAATCGAGTAACAAATCATTAGGAATATCCGAATATAATTGTGCATTTGATTCAAGAAAATTAGCTGTATAAATTTCCATAGGATCAGATAAACTCACCTAAATATATTCCTCCACAATCGGTTCAATTAGTTCCATGCTATCATTTTTACTGTCCTCATCGTATGGTTGTTTGCATATGTTGAAAACACTAAGTTTCAATGTCATATTGTCAAAGGAAAAATTCATGATTCCATTCCTGTAATTTATTAAGGCATTAGCTATTGCTAAAAATGGATGACCAAGTATTACAGGAATTGGCTTGTAACTATCTGCTACAGGTTTTGCTTCCAAGATAATAAAATCCACAGGATATATGAATTTATCGACTTGTAATAACACATCTTCCATAACTTCTCTCGGTACCTTGATTGATCTATAAGCTAGTAAAAAATAAGTTGAAGTTGGTTTTAACTCGCCAATATTAAGTCGTTGGTAAATCGTAAATGCGTGTTTAATTTTATGATTTCCAATAATACATGAAATAGTTTGACAACCAGGGTCTTTTTATTTTTTATGCATTATTGGTTGAGAGAATGAAACTTACCTATTCGGCTAGAAAAAATTTCTTTCTTACCTGATGTCTTCTTTTAACGGTATATAAGTTTTCAGAAATTTGGCATAATATGGTATCTGTTTGATGGCATCTAACAAAGGAATATTGATCTTCGACTATTTGAATATTTCACATATCTTTAGGGGAATAGTTCAATTTCTTTGTTCTTAATGCTTGAGGAAATGGAGGTGCATGTGAAAAATTGTTATCATCAATGATAGGTAATGGTTCATCAACCCATTTATTACCCTCTGAAGATAATTTATTTTCAACTCCACGAGGTTCAAGAATGGGTTTGTGGATGACTTTACCACTGCGAAGAGTAATATATTTGACTTGGTCTATGTGTTAACTACCAAAACTGCCCTCGTGAGGGTTTTGATGACACTTGGGGTTTGGTTGTGGTTGTGCAGAAAACTATTTTTTCTCATGAATAATGAATGCAAAAGTGATTTTGGTAAAAGTATCTTTCAGATCAATCAATGTTTGCACATTTTGGTTATTGATTGCTTCCTGTTTCTCAATGAATATATGTAAGTTATCTTTAAGGGTTTTCCTCGGTGATGGGACATATGGTGCATAGTTTTGAGAATTTTGGAAATTGTGATGTACCTAAGGAGGTTGTTGCGATGGTTGTGTTTGGTTATCATTCCTCCAATTAATGTTTGGATGGTTTTTCCAACTAGAATTGTAGGTTTGGGAGTATGAGTTTTGATTTGGTCTTTTGAGGGTGTTTATGGAATTGACTTGGTCATAAAGACATTATTGCAGGGCTGGCAAGGTTGGACAAACTTGTGTGAGATGTTCATTTGAATTACGTATATGACATGTGACTTGTTGAATTGAATTAACATGATCATTCTTCCTCATTTCTAATGCCTCAATGTTTTTAGCTAGATATGCATATTTAGAAGAAAAGTCATGGTCTTCCCTAAGGTTAAACATGCCTCGACCAGATGTATGTGGTTTTACAGATGACTCAAAAGTGCCAACTATGTCCCATTGTTGTGGATTCTCTACTATGTGTTCTAGGTAATCTAGTAATCTTCGGGATTTTTGTCCCTAAACTCAAAATTACACATCATTTCCACTATATGTCTACTTTGGGGTGTTAAACCCTCGTAGAAGTAGGAAACCAGCCTCCATGTTTCAAACCTATGATGTGGATAAACATTCAACATCTCTTTAAATCTATCCCAACAATGGTAAAGTGTTTCCCCCAACACTTATGTGAAAGTTATGATTCTCCTCTTAAAGGAGTTTGTCATGTGAGGGGGAAATAATTTTTTCAGAAATTGTTCTTGCAAATTTTTTAATATTTGATGGATTCTAACCTAAGGTTCTGCAGCCAAATTTTAGTTTTATCCTTTAAAGAAAAAGAGAAAAAACTTGAGTCGAATTATATTCATGCTGTAATTTTGATTTGTACAAGTATTACATACCTTTTCAAATTCTCTTAAGTACTGATAAGAATTTTCTAATTCTAGACCGTGGAATGTGGGTAAAAGTTGGATGTCACATGGTTTAAAATTGAAATATGATGCATCTAAGGGGAAAATAATGCAAGATAGTGATCATGTCCTTGTATAATTCATGAATTCTCTAAGTGTCCTATGATGATTAAGATCACCATGCTGAGAGTCACGTTCTACCTGATCAATTGGATTTTCATCTTGGCCAAATGGGTTTTCATTTCGGTTCTTGGCCATTTTAACTGACGGTGAAGGTGATAAAGACTCTCTATTTAATCTACCACTAGATGATTGAGACCAATGTCTCATCCAACCTAAATGCAGACTATATGCTAAAATTTAAATATACAAATGCAATACTTACAAAATGAAAAATAATAAACAAGTGAAAAAATTAACATGAATGACAAAAGGAAAAAAATACAAATATAGTGATTAAAGAAAATGAGATGCAGAAAGTATAAAAAAATAAATAGAAAAGAAAAAATTACAAAGATGTTAAATTATTATTCTATTTATTAAAATATATTCCCCGGAAATGGCACAAAAAACTTAAAACAATCACAAATTGGTTCTTTACTCCCAAGTATAAGAGTGTCGAAATAATAAAATAACATGATAGGTCCGGGTTTGATCCACAGGGAATTGATTTAGTAAAATAAAATAATAATTCGAATGATAAAAAAAAAGACTGAATTGTTTGAAATGATGGACAATTTTAAATTGAACTGCAACAATAAATTAGAATGATAGGGTTAAAGGATCCACTCTTGATATTTCAACTACAGAGAAATCTTACTTTTTATAACCAATAAATTGTCATTATTACCCAGTTAATTTACTTTATGAATTAATTATGCCAAAACATATAAAACTAGTCATAAAGGCGGTGATAATATTTATCTATAACATGTCCTGTTAGATACTAAATTATGCCAAATAAATAAAACCAGCCATAAATGCGGTAACAAAATTTATCAATAATTAATTCATATTTAAATTACTCTTTCATATAATATGGGGTAAAGTATTAACTGTGCCAACCAAGATTTGATTGTCTATAGAGAATCAAGACACCCGCAAATATAAGAGTAGATTAAATATTAGTTTTCAAATTACAATTCATATATTATAATATAAGTAAAATTAATTTATATTCTCATATGTAGAGTTTCACCCTTCACAACACCATAATAGAATTAGCTATTCATGATTTGAATAAAAATTTGCATGATTTTATTATTGAAAGAAAAAAAGATTACAAGAAAAATAAAACACACAAGACACTTCTTCCAAATTCTTCAAGAGAGAAAATAAAAGAAACATTAAGAAAATGAGGTGAGCACTTCTATTTATAAAAGAATATTCATTCCTCAATTATGAATTAGGGGTGAGCAAAACCGGTTTCGGTTCCGGTTCCGGTTCCGTATGGAACCGGAACCTACCCGGAAAAAATCGGTTCCTAACTAGGTGGAACCGGAACCTACTCAATTCAATAGGGTACCCTATTATTCGGTTCCAAAACGGTTCCGGTCCGGTTCCGAATTATCCTATTTATATAACATTGTCAACTTTAAAAATATAATTATTTATCACACGTGAATAAAATATTAGATAATATTTTTGGCAATACAATTTGAGTACAACTGGTTGCAATTTGAGTACAACTGGTTGCATTGAGAAGTCTCATGTTTACAAGTTTGGTATCTTTCTCTTTGAGCTTCTGAGTTCGGAAAGTTAATTGATCTTGCTCGTGCTTTTGATGATCATGTTAGTTGTCCTTTCCTGGAATATGTGAAGAAACTTTCTGAAGAAAATAGATGTCTGTATTTCGAAAATAGATGTCTGTATTTCGAATCGATGAAGAAAAATTCATTTTTTTACTGGACAGAAAGTTTACTGACTTGATGTCTGTATTTCGGATCCATGAAGAAAATTTCATTTTTTTCTAGTTTTTTTTTTTGTAAACTATAATTGCTTTGTGGTTATGCTTAAGTGTAAGAATTGTATAACAAAATAGTACTCCATGAACAAATAACTATCATTGTTACAGACATTTTGAGAGAGAATTTAGAGAACAGACAAGAAAACCTTTGAACTATCACAATTTATCAAAGAAAAAATAAGAAGACCGGGTATCAAATTGGGTATCGAATCCGGTTCTAAATTCGGTTTCGGTTCCGGTTCTATGGTCCGGTTCCGGTTCCGCTTATTCTGGAACCGGAATCGGACCTGTTAAAATTCGGTTACGTCTCTTTGGAACCGGAATCGGACCGCTTACAACCGGTTCCGATTCCAAACCCGGATTTCCGGTCCGGTTCCAACCAGTTCCGGGTAGACCCGGAACCGGTGCTCACCCCTATTATGAATTACAACATTCCAAATCAAATACAAACAATAAACTTTTACTTATTTGTTTTTCTTTTTTCTGATAATTGTAGTTTATACCCATTTATTCCGGCATTTTTAGCTTACTATTTTGTGAGTTTCCGTATCATTTAATGTATTTTGTAGTTATTTTATGTTTTATTTGTAGGAACCATGGATACATGGATCTTGGGGCATTTGTACGTGTTTTGGGACTATATCCAGGGAGTTCGGCGCGACGGCGCCAACTTTCCAGTGCCCCGGCGACCCGCATCGACCAAAAACACTAATTTTAGGGTTTTTACATGGACAATAACCCCAAGGCTCTATTATAAATACATAAGTACGTCCAAGAATTAAGGAGGAGGCTAATACAAAGTACAAAACACTTATTTTTAGAGAGATCCAAGGAGAATGATTGAAGAGCGACAAGAGGAGACGAAGACGGTGACGTCCAAAGACGAAGAGATTCAATTCAGGTTTTATCTTATTGTTTCTTTCTTAGAACTCTAATGATTTCCATTAGATTCATGATCTTATTGTTATTGTTTTTTTATCTTTAGTCATTAACTAACTCCTTAATTCTGGAGAATGATGTAATCGATGCTTGAACCTTTGTATTGTTTGTCAATATTGTTATGAAGTTTTATTAAGTTTATTTATATTCTTTTGAGTTTAATGCTTCTTGTTTGCTGGCTGTAGACACTGCATTTTTGCATAAGCCCAGTGATGAGCCTCGTATGGAGGCACTACTTGAAAATTCACGGAAGTCGCGGGAAACGAATGCCGGAAGGAAAGAAAACCTCCAAAATTAGCACCTTATCGGATTCGAACTTACTAGCTAGCCTCAGATTCACTTAGTCAGTTTCTGTTTCAAACCTTAGCCTCGGCCCAAAACTCCTGTAACCAATGAAAGCACACGCCAACACCACACAAAGCCCATACACGCCCAAGGCCCCCACACGCCCAAGCCTTCCTAAAATAAAAACCCCATGCAAAACACATGCTAAAATCCCCTCAAATCACCTTCAAATTTAACAAGATTGTGAATCCCATCCTTACCAAAAATTCATAAGATTCTTTTCAAAATAAATATCTCCCAAATTTACTTGATTTATTTCCATGATTTGAAGATCCCTTGTCACTATAAAAATGAGGCTTGACCAAACCCTAGAGGGGACACAAACATACACGGCAATTCACCAAAAAACCTAGGGTCTCTCTTTTCTCAAACACACATACATGGCAATTCACCAAAAAAACTAGGGTCTCTCTTTTCTCAAACAACACACACGGCAATTCACCAAAACAAATCTAAGGCTTCTCTACATCTTTCTCTTCTCACGACACAACACAAACAGAAAAATAAAATACCCCTTAACCAAACAAACATGAACACAATAAGCCAAAAAACAAAATAGCCCCAGCAAAGAAACAAACAAATCAACGTGAACCAACCAGCAAGTCATCAAAAAAACCCAAATCAACGTGAGTAAACAACCCCCAAAGCCAGCCGATTACCGTGAAACACACACAAAATACAACAAACAAACCAGCCCTCAAAGCCAGTCAATTACCGTGAAACACACACAAAAAACAACAAACAAATCAAACACCAAAGCTAACCAAGCCGAGACAACCAAACACCCCTCCACCGAAAAAATAACTAAAAAATAAACCAGTAAAACAGTGAAGAAAATCGCAAAAACAGTGAAGAAAATAGCAGCCCAAAAATAGCAAAAACAGCAGCTTAAAAATACCGAAACAGCGAGCAGAAACATCGAACCAGCAAACCAGAAAAACAGCAAGCTTTAATCCTTCCGGCGACAGCCTAACGCACTTCCAAGAAAGTGACTTAAAAGGTAAGACCTGAGGACACCCTATTTATTTTTATAGTTCTGGACACGGCATGTCTGGCTCGACGTGAAATACGTCCAGCCGGGTATGCGAAGTCCTACATCAAAGACAGCCAAATTTGTTGGTCACATTTTTTTTAGCATTTTGTTGTTTATCTTTTTTTGTATATTTATTATTTTTATTGTTATTTATTATTTCGCATTTATTTTGCTATTTTTTTTTTTATCTATTTAGTGTTATTTGTCTTTTCTATTTATTTACTCGCATTTATCGTTATTTTATTATTTCGCCTTTACTTTTGTTTATGTTTTGCTATATTATTTCACATGTACTTTCATGTCCATTTACATTATGTTAATGATTGTGTGTGTTATCCCTTGCGGTAAATCGGATGGAAACCCAGACATAAATTCTGTAGCCGAATCTGAATGGATGATAGTACGGTCTGTCATTGGGATACAACTCCACGTATCTCTCGGGAAACACTCACAAATGCGTGTTTATGTCATTATTGATGCTATTTTCGTAAGAACGCGTTTTCAATCGCAACTCGAACGCAAGCTTTCTGCCTCACTCCATTCGAACGCTACATAAACGAACATACACTGGACAATCCTTTTCTTTATATTTCATGCAGTTTTACCTCTTTAGTTATTTATTTTGCATTATGAGTGTGTGATTAATTATTTACTATTTATTTATTGACGCTTTTCCTGCTTTTGATTATTATTATAATTTTCATTATCGTATTTATTTATTTAATATGCTTTTGGAACTATGTATTTGCTTTCATTATTTCTATTAATATTTATGGGTGTGTGAATTTGTGTTTATTTGAATTATCTTGCATGAACTGCAAAAGACTTGGCTATACCATTGTGTGAACCCGTCCATTATATTGGCGTAAGTAAGGGACCATTCCGAACCCAACTGTTTGGGGTCTTCCCTTGTGAGGGGTGAGTGCAGCCTTAAAACATTTCCCAATTCACACTGAGTGGCGACTCCTTTATTCTCCGGTTTAGTCCCCCGTGGGCTACTCCGTACTCTCTACGGGCTACGAGCCCAACAATATCATGGTCGCTGACTATCATAGACATAGCGGTAAACCCCGATTTGCTCCTACACTGGCCATAAATGAAGATGATGCATGTTTAGAATCTATCACTTGGGAGAGGGGATTTTGAATATATCTAGAGAATATTACCTAGGATTCTACAAAGTTCGGGAGAATACATAGTTCATTTGAAGTCGTTAACATAGAATCACAAGACGTAATGAGTTTTTAATTACTAGATTTTTATAGGGATATCAAAGTCTATAATTGATAATATTTTCACTGATACTCGGGAGAGGGATGATGAGCGGAAAATATATCAATATTTATCGCCCCTTTTACTTATATTTGTTTAGTTTCTCTCGGTTTGATGAACGTTTTGATATGTTTTATTTTATTTTGAAGATAAAATAATATCGGGACTCAATGAAATCATTTAGGATGAAATTTGGGTCAATTAATGGCAATTATTGGACTTGATATTTTAATTTTGGAGATTGGAAACTTGAAAGGGCGTTTTGACGAAGTGCAGTTTTGGAAATTCCAGTTTTGTGCATCTGTCGTATTTTGGGCATAACCTTTTACTCAGATATCGGATTGAGCTGATTCAAGTGCCAGATTAAAGAAGACTCAAATATCTACAACTTTGACAGAGAAAATATTTTCGAATTCTGATGATTTCATGACCGAAATTGATGAACCATCCAGAAGTGTGTAGAGTGTAATTATTAAAAGTCATTATCAATCATTTTCAAAGTAAAATATTAATTAATTAATATTAATAAAAATTATCAAATCAACACCAAACAAGATAAGCAATTAGTGGAGCAATTATGGATTTGGTGGAGTAATTAGTAGAGAAATTAATAATGGATTTGGTGGAGAATTTGATGGATGATTTGATGGTGGCAAAATTTTGCCTATAAATACCAAGCCATTTCATTTGTAAAATTCATACTTTCTTCTTTGAAATTCTTAATGAATAAATAAGAAGATTGTATCTAGTTTGTTTATTTTTTTTAGTTTTCAGTAATTAATTTTCAGTTTCGCACTTTCTTTTCTTTACTTTTCAGTTTTTACTTTCCGCAATTTACTTTTACCGCACAACACTTTCTTTTCTTTACTTTTTCAGTTTTTATTTTTCAAGCAATGAGGAGGTAATTCCCCCTTGCTGGGGTGAAAGGTAAAGCTTTTATTATTACTATTTAGATTAATCTCCCTTAATTATAATATATAAACTATTTAAAACCTGACTTAATGAGGATACCGCTATATTGGTCGGTTGGTAATTAATTATAAATTGGTTTTAATCTGAATAAGTATGGATACCGCCTGGTTGGTCGGTTGGTAATTAATTATTAATTTGACTTAATCAGGATACCGCCTATATGGCTGGTTGGTAATTATCACGCAAAGTTATATATTATATTAAGGGAGATATCTAAAATAGTAGTAATAAAAGTTGATCCTCTAACACCAGCATTTTCTTTTACTGTACTTTTACTTTATTTACTTTTAGCAATTTACTTTCAATAATTTTCTTTTATTTTTTTTTACTTTTTACTTTTTACTTTTACTTTTCACTTTTTTTTACTTTTCAGCAATTTACTTTTCAATATTTAATTTTCAGTATTTACTTTATGTCTTTTATTTTATTTAAGTTTTTACTAGCCCTAGTTATGTGTTAGTTATCTGGGGTTGTGATGAATTCTAATATCACCGGTCTATAAGGGATTATTTTATAGTTTGGGTAATTTAAAGGTTTACTTATTAAGTCTTAAGCTTAATGCTTCTTGTTGTCTGATCACCAATAAGATTGATGTGGTAAATCTAAAATGAACTAGACATAGGGATTTTAGGTTTCAGCCTTAGCCTTACTTAATAGCCCACGATCTTCCTTGAGGATATATAACTCTTTAATAGATTTCCTTACAGGATAGACATATACCTGTCGGGCGGGGGTAGCCATAATTGGAACTTAAACTTAATGAATCCATATAATTTGGTTGACATAGACATATGGTTCAATTGGGTTAAACTGGGTATTTGCGTCTGACCATCGACATAGGCTTTTGCATAATTTAGTGTTCCAGGTTAGTAAACTGATTTATTACACAAACATAAAATAATCACTTCATCTTTTAAAAGATATTAGAATGATTCACAACCCTAGATCTTTGTGTCTTTTGTTATTTTTCCTTAGTATTTTCTTTTGTTTTTTTTTTTATTTATTTATTTAGCAAATCTACAATCAACCAAATCAATCAAACAATCATTCTCTTCTCCCTCAATTAGATATCTGTAAATCAATAGATTCAATAATTAATAACAATAATAGGAATAAGTCCTCGTGGGATCGATATTTTTATACTACTTGAACGATACGTGCGCTTGCGTTATACGTGTGTGTTTACGCCGGTCAAGTTTTTGGCGCCGTTGCCGGGGACTTATATTTCTTGAGTTATTAATTTTGATGCTATCCAATTTACTTGTATCTAATTTTCTTTTATTTTTATCTGTAATTTTTATTTCTTTCTTTTGTTTTCAGGTTTTTGAAAAAAAAAATGGAACACTACTGGGAGATTGAAAGATTACGTGCTTTACAAGAAGATACACCCCACATTTGGGAGCAACAGTCCGGTTTTCTGAGGCCTTTTGTCCAGCCCAACAATTATCACTGGATGCCAGAACCAAGCAATACCCCATTTGCTCAACAGAACGAGATGGGGAGATGTATGATATGTGATGGTAACCACCCGAGCGATCAATGTATATACCGTTCAGAGTGGCAGAATTTTCAGAATCTTTCAAAGTATGAAAAACCACACTTTTCCATCTTATCCACCATCCATATGCGATTTTCATCAACAACCAGAACCATCAGAGGAAGATCAGTTGTTAAACATGCTCAAAGATATGTTCGAGAAACAAAAGTTGGATAAATGCTTGAAACAAGCCAGAAACATTTGAAAGTATTCAGAGACAATCAGAATTCATTCAGAGGATGACAGATCAAATGAGACAATTCACAGAAAACCAGAACAACATACCTCAAGAACCAGTTTCAGATGACACTGATAAGCCTTCGAGTACCAATCATTTCACAATGACACTTCAACAGAGGAGGAGGCTGAGCAGTATCAACAACCAGAGGTATCAGTTCAGGAGCCCGAACCGACAAAGTCTCGATTTGATTTTTATTATTCTGACTCTGACGAGGAGGAAGCTGATCTATTTGTACCAACTGCACCAACAACGGAGGGTCAAACTTTCAATCCTCAAAATGAAGATCTTGGAGCATGCTTACCATGGTGTTTGAAGAAGATCTATCTGAACCATCCATTCCAGTCATATCAGAGGATGAAGACCTAAAATCTAACATTTATTTTCATTCTCAGGTTGACAATTTTGAAACATGTATTTCACAGATGACAGATGAAGAGCTGAATATGGAAATTTTAAAATACATATGTGAAGAAAATGGAACAAGAAGCAGAGCAAATGGAGGAGCCAATGTCTGACCTTAATAAAGATCCAGAGCATTCAGGAGAAACATCACTGTTTTGGGGAGTACAAAATAAAGATATCAACCAGAAGCTTGACATAATGGAATTTCCATTCCAAGTCAAGCATCATACGAGACCTCCTGATTTTCTTTCTTTCTTTGCGCAGGAATCACTGGAACGACAAGGAGCAAAAAGGTGGCACGAGCACTGAATGAGACAAAACTCTTTTTGCCTACTTTACCGTTGGAAGAGACCCTTCAAAAGCAACGCTCACGGGATTGTCTTTAATCGGACATCCAAAATGACATTGAAACCTCCTTAACAGTTGAATTTCAGTCACGTCTGGCTGAAGACGAAAAATTTAGCGCTAGCAGGGTGGCAACCCATGTAATTTCTGTTTTCATATTTTGTGTGAACTTTTTAATTTTGTGTGTTATTTTTGTAGAGAAAGGCACAAACGAAGCATTTTAAGACAGAAGGAATTGTGTTTGGCAATCAAAGATGAGAAACAATTCATTAGCGATGGCTGAATAAGGAATGAAATCTTGAGACACATCCTAATGAATTTATACTAAGCGAGTGGCGTATTGCGTACACAATTTCGTTGCCTTAATTATTGCTTTGATTCGCTTTTATATTGTAATTATCTTTATTTTCGTAGACAGGATCCAGACTTTTTGACCTTTCACGATCTCTTTTGTTGTTTAGCTAACAATCGTCCTTTGGAAGATATTAGTGCTATTATTACTCACCCTTTTTCAGGAACTATAAATTCAGCCCGTCATTGCACTTTTGAAGGCATCCAGAGTTGAAAAAGAAATACAAAAAAAAAAAATGGAAGCCACTTCAAGAAGACGAGTTGAAAACATCTGCGTGTTTTGCGGTAGTAGTGTTGGTACTAAGCCACAATACATAGAAGCAGCACAGGAATTGGGTCGAGTCTTAGCTGCAAGGAATATGCACTTAATATATGGCGGAGGAAATCTCGGACTTATGGGGATCGTTTCAAAGGCTGTACAGGAAGGAGGCAGTCATGTTTTGGGAATCATCCTAAAACCTTTGGCAGAGGCAAATCTTATTGGTTCATCAAACGGAGAGGAACTGATCGTGCCAGGTATGTCTGAACGACTGGTAGAAATGATTAACCGTACTGATGCTTTTATCGCTTTGCCAGGTGGCTTGGGCACATTGGAGGAAATTTTTATAGTTCTATCTTGGGCGAACCTAAACATACACCAGAAACCGCTTGGACTGTTTAATGTTGATGGATTTTATGATTTTCTTTGTGTGTTTCTTGATGATGCTCGGAGAAATGGGTTCGTGTCAAAACCTATGAAAGAACTCCTCTTCACTGCCAGAACTGCTCCGGATCTAATAGACCAACTCATAGCCTATGACCCACAAGTTGACCCTATCATTTCAAAGATAAATTGGTCTGGGGACGATCGTGGTAAGAGGCGTCGGGTTAATCTGGATCTTAACCTTTAATTTCCTGTAGAATTTCTGCTAACCAGGTATTATCTTCTAAACTCTTCTTCTACTGTTTAAGACATTGGGGACAATGTCTCATTTAGGTTTGGGGGAGGGAATTAGTTTATCAGTACCTTGTTTTTTTTTTAGTTTGTGTGTTATTTTTATTTTTAGTCCAAAATTTTTCGAAAAATACAAAAAAAATTGAAAAATTTTCAAAATTTACAAAAATATTTTGCGTTTTTGTGTTTTTTATTTTTGACTAAAAAGGTGAAATTGGTAAAAGATAGCTGAGTAAGGCGTTTCCACTCCTGATACGTATCTCAAACCTATTTTGAAACAAGTTAATTTTTGTTTATTTCATTTTAAATTATTTAATTTGTGAATTCTCCTTAAAACTTACTAAAATGAATCTTTATATGCTCAGTTGACAGATATTATCAATATGCATAGTAACATACGGTCGTGAGCTAAAATTGAAAAGTTTGTAATATTCAGTGCTCTAGTTTAATTGGAGAAAGCATCTCAAAAAGCAATGGAGTAAAAAAAAAAAAAAAAAACGTCTGAGATCCGAGTTATTAAGTCTGTAGGGGTGTTTTAACACCTAGTGCCCTAAAACCAACTGGTTTGGGAGTCACTGGCCCAAAGCTCGCTACATGGATCAAAGATGCTGCAAAAATATATATATCTGAAGTCTGAGTAATTAAGTCCGTAGGGGTGTCTTAACACCTGGTGCCCTAAAGCCAACTGGTTTGGGAGCCACCGACCCAACACTCGCTACATAGACGGAAGGTATTGTATATAAATAAAAAAAATAGAGAAAAAATCAAAGAAAAAAAATCAGAAAAATCAGAAAAATTATTCCATTGCTACAAAAAGGTGTGAAATCTGATAGAACTTTAGGACAAAAATATTACTCTCTTATCAACTGCACTTATGACTGTTGTGGGCAAAAATGAGTTGTTTAATATTTTTTTTGGCTGTGTATATGGAGAATGGTAAAAAATAATCGGAGAATTTACTTATTCAGTAATTTAGAATGAAACAAAACAACTATTGACTTGGAGTAGAAGTTTCACCTGATTAGTCACTAACTTCTTTATTCTATTTTCTCTGTTTTTTTTTTTTGCTTTTGTGTGCATTAGTTTTATTATCTTTTTACTTTTGTAAAACGTTTGTGGGTATCGTTGCTGTAAGCCCTCACGAGACTATAACTCGTCCACTAGGGACACCTAAGGGTTTAAAGGCTTGTTGCATATGCTAAATGCAACCGTGATCCCTACGAAAGTGGCTTAGTTTAATTTTATTTTTATTTTGTTGTTTTGCTCGAGGACTAGCAAAATATAGGTTTGGGGGTGTGATGAGCGGAAAATATATCAATATTTCGCCCCTTTTACTTAATATTTTGTTTAGTTTCTCGGGTTTGATGAACGTTTTGATATGTTTTATTTTATTTTGAAGATAAAATAATATCGGGACTCAATGAAATCATTTAGGATGAAATTTGGGTCAATTAATGGCAATTATTGGACTTGATATTTTAATTTTGGAGATTGGAAACTTGAAAGGGCGTTTTGACGAAGTGCAGTTTTGGAAATTCCAGTTTTGTGCATCTGTCGTATTTTGGGCATAACCTTTTACTCAGATATCGGATTGAGCTGATTCAAGTGCCAGATTAAAGAAGACTCAAATATCTACAACTTTGAAGAGAAAATATTTTCGAATTCTGATGATTTCATGACCGAAATTGATGAACCATCCAGAAGTGTGTGGAGTGTAATTATTAAAAGTCATTATCAATCATTTTCAAAGCAAAATATTAATTAATTAATAATTAATAAAAATTATCAAATCAACACCAAACAAGATAAGCAATTAGTGGAGCAATTATGGATTTGGTGGAGTAATTAGTGGAGAAATTAATAATGGATTTGGTGGAGAATTTGATGGATGATTTGATGGTGGCAAAATTTTGCCTATAAATACCAAGCCATTTCATTTGTAAAATTCATACTTTCTTCTTTGAAATTCTTAATGAATAAATAAGAAGATTGTATCTAGTTTGTTTATTTTTAGTTTTCAGTAATTAATTTTCAGTTTCGCACTTTCTTTTCTTTACTTTTCAGTTTTTACTTTCCGCAATTTACTTTTACGCACAACACTTTCTTTTCTTTACTTTTTCAGTTTTTATTTTTCAAGCAATGAGGAGGTAATTCCCCCTTGCTGGGGTGAAAGGTAAAGCTTTTATTATTACTATTTAGATTAATCTCCCTTATTATAATATATAAACTATTTAAAACCTGACTTAATGAGGATACCGCTATATTGGTCGGTTGGTAATTAATTATAAATTGGTTTTAATCTGAATAAGTATGGATACCGCCTGGTTGGTCGGTTGGTAATTAATTATTAATTTGACTTAATCAGGATACCGCCTATATGGCTGGTTGGTAATTATCACGCAAAGTTAATATATTATATTAAGGGAGATATCTAAAATAGTAGTAATAAAAGTTGATCCTCTACACCAGCATTTTCTTTTATACTTTTTACTTTATTACTTTTAGCAATTTACTTTCAATAATTTTCTTTTATTTTTTTTTACTTTTTACTTTTTACTTTTACTTTTCACTTTTTTTTACTTTTCAGCAATTTACTTTTCATATTTAATTTTCAGTATTTACTTTGTCTTTTATTTTATTTAAGTTTTTACTAGCCCTAGTTATGTGTTAGTTATCTGGGGTTGTGATGAATTCTAATATCACCGGTCTATAAGGGATTATTTTATAGTTTGGGTAATTTAAAGGTTTACTTATTAAGTCTTAAGCTTAATGCTTCTTGTTGTCTGATCACCAATAAGATTGATGTGGTAAATCTAAAATGAACTAGACATAGGGATTTTAGGTTTCAGCCTTAGACTTAATAGCCCACGATCTTCCTTGAGGATATATAACTCTTTAATAGATTTCCTTACAGGATAGACATATACCTGTCGGGCGGGGGTAGCCATAATTGGAACTTAAACTTAATGAATCCATATAATTTGGTTGACATAGACATATGGTTCAATTGGGTTAAACTGGGTATTTGCGTCTGACCATCGACATAGGCTTTTGCATAATTTAGTGTTCCAGGTTAGTAAACTGATTTATTACACAAACATAAAATAATCACTTCATCTTTTAAAAGATATTAGAATGATTCACAACCCTAGATCTTTGTGTCTTTTGTTATTTTTCTTTCCTAGTATTTTCTTTTGTCTTTTTTTTTATTTATTTATTTAGCAAATCTACAATCAACCAAATCAATCAAACAATCATTCTCTTCTCCCTCAATTAGATATCTGTAAAAATAGATTCAATAATTAATAACAATAGTAGGAATTAAGTAAGTCCTGTGGATCGATATTTTTATACTACTTGAACGATACGTGCGCTTGCGTTATACGTGTGTGTTTACGCCGGTCAAGGGAGTGAATACTTAGGATTCTTGAGTTATGAACAATACAACTGAACCAAGATTATTGGCATGACAAATACATAAGAGATAGCTATGTGAAATCAGACTCTAGAGTCTCTATCTATTGGTTCCTCCTATATAAATATTTTATATTTATTATTTAATTAAATCATTATTAATTATTTTCTAAATAAAGTCAGGATTGTCAATTGTAGTATTTAGTGTGAATAAACACAATCCTTTTGGGTTCCACACTCTTAACTCATTTTTACTAAAACTTGACACCGTACACTTGCGGTATGATATAAAATATCGCAATAAGTTTTTGGCGTCGTTTCCGAGGATTGTTTGTTTAATTCACATTAATACTATTACCAAGTAATCTTAGCTTTAATTTAGATTTTTATTTTATTTTTAAATTTTAGTTTATTTTTGTTTGTATTTATTTTTGTTTTTTTTTATTCTGTTTATTGATTTTTGTCTTTTGGTGCTTCAGTGAATGCGAATATCCACAAGTCTCGACTCGCTCCTGTTTGATCCTGAAATAGAAAGAACAACGAGGAGACTAAGGAAGGAAAGGAAAATTGAAAAAATGAAGCAATGGCGGCTGAAAACAGAGAGAATAATCCACGCTAGGTGGCAGTAAGAGACCACTTCAAGCAGGTCATAGATTATACTTATTTTGGGATTGCCCATCAACCAATCAACGCCAATAATTTTGAGCTAAAACCTGCATTGATCAACATGGTACAAAGAAATCAGTTTGGGGGTTCAGCTATAGAGGATCCCAATATGCACTTAAGGATGTTCCTGGAGATCGCAGATACCATAAAGATGAATGGCGTGAGTAAAAAGGCTATCAGGCTACGCTTATTCTCATTCTCTTTACGGGATAACGTGTGGAATTGGCTTCAATCGATACAGATGGGGAGTATCATGACATGACAGGATATGGCCACAAAATTTCTTGAGAGGTTATTTCCACCAGCTAAATCAGCTCCGCTAAGGGCAGAAATTAGTATTTTTAAGCAGCAAAAGACTGAGACTTTATATGAAGCATGAGAGCGCTTCAAGGATTTACTCTGAAGATGCCCACAACATGATTATACAGACTGGGTCCAGATTCAGTTTTTCTATAATGGGCTGAATAGTTCGAAAATGACTGTAGTTAAAGCAGCAGTTGGGGGAGCTCTAATCAAGAAATCAACCGAGGACACCTACAATCTGTTAGAAGAAATGGCCATTAACCATTTTCAATGGCCAAGTGAACGCACTACAATGACCAAAGTGACTGGAATATATGAAGTGGACCCTCTTGTGGCACTAACAGCTCAGATTTCAACCCTATCGACTCAAGTAGCAGCCCTCATAAATCCATGAGTACAACCATCTATTGAATCAGCGGCAGCTACAAATATACTGTTATTGGAAGGAAACCCAAACTTTGAGCAAGTCCAATATGTGAAAAATCAGAACTTCAACAACTATAGAGGCAATCCCGTGCCTAACCGCTATCATCCAAACCTGTCATATGCTAATACAGAGAATACCTTGCAACCTTCATCGGGCTTTGACTATCAAAGAGCTGAGCAGAAATCTTCCTTGGAAGACTTCATGAGCACGTTTGTTGCTAATACTTCAGTGAGGTTTCAGAAGAATGAATCAATGATGAACAATATTTAGACACATATGGAAAATATCAGGGCAACAATGAAGTCCTTAGAACACAAATTGGGCATATTACTTCCTCCATGACCAAACAGCAGTAAAGGGTATTTGGATAAACTGCCACAGCCGCCAAGCTATATTTTCATGACAAAATAATCAGTGGATACAAAAGAAGAAGCTACCATGACCATTTGGGTGGTTACTTTTGGCTGAAGGCGTTAAACTTAGCGCTAGCGGGGAGGCAACCCTTGCATTTGTTTTAATATTATTTTCTTTATTTTAATTTTTATTATTGTGTGCTATTTATTAGTTTGCATGCTATTTATTCAGGTAGCAAGAAACACACAAAGCCCGCGCAACCAAATTCTTACCAGCAGGAGCCTTATCAACTCCATGCACGGTAGTTTTGTTCCTCACTCTTGTTTCTCTATATTTATCTTATATTAAGGACAATACAAATTTTAATTTTGGGGTGTGTGCATGTAGTGAAAGTTCTCATTGTTAGTAAAGCATAAGTCTAATGATGAATTTGTTTGCTTTAACTGAAATTTTAGAAACGATAAGTCTCAATTGATTTTTATCTGATGCCCTGAGTAGATGATCTAGGTTATACTCATAAGCACTTAATAATAGGTTTTTAGCAGTAAGAACCGAAGTAGTTGGCAAAATGACTAGTTGAAGAAATTGTTTGCCGATGAATGATTGTTTGCTTAGATATCTATCTTAGTATACTAGTATTATGATGTATGATATGATAAGAAAAAGAAACCATCTATAACCGATAAGCATGAAGCTATCCATGGGCGAGTGTTAGGATCACCGTGAGCAGAAATGCTACCTTAAAAGGTAGGTGTGTTAAAAAAATATATGAAAAAATGAAAAAAAATAAAAGAAAAAAATCGTACCATACTGGGCAAAGAAAAGCAAATGCAGAATACTTTTGAGATATCTAGGTTGGTTTGAGCCATCGGATCTCAATTTTTGAGACGAAATCATTGAGTTAGCTTACTTATGAGTCGAGCTGTGAATGAACCTTTACACACACACACATTGTGAGTCTCTCTTAGATTGTTTATTCAAGAACTTGGATTTGAGTCGCAGTTGAGTACTTTGAAGGTTCTCTAATTTCATTAAGAATCATTCTTTGAGGACAATAATATGCGTAATTATTGGAATTATTTTATTTTATTTGTTTTTTTATTTGTTTTATATTTTGCATGATTGTGTGTGAATGACGTTTGTGGGTGTCGTCGCTGTAAGCCCTCACGAGACTATAATTCATCCACTAGGGCCGCCTAGGGGTTTAAAGGCTTGTTGCAGATGCTAAATGCAATCGTGATCCCTACGAAAGTGGCCTAGTTAAATTTGTTAATTTTATTTATTTAGTTGTTATTTTGTCTTTTGCTCGGGACTAGCAAAATCTTAAGTTTGGGGGTGTTTGATAAGTGTGGTTTATACCCACTTATTCCTGCATTCTTAGATTACTATTTTATTAGTTTCCGTATCATTTAATGTATTTTGTAGTTCTTTTATGTTTTATTTTTAGGAATCATGGATACATGAATCTCAGGGCATTTGTACGTGTTTTGAGACCATACGGACGCATCAGAATCACGCCGGAAGAGCAGAGACGCAAGACATGTGACCAGTGAAAAGAATATTTTCACCACAATGCCAAACTTCTTGGCGCCGCGACGCCTGCAACGTTCCATAGTGAATTCCAGGGAGTTCGGCACCGTAGCGCCAACTTTCTGGTGCCCCGCAGCGAAAAGAAAGACTAATTTTAGGGTTTTTACATGCACAATGACCCCAAGGCTCTATTTTAAATACATAAGTTCATCCAAGAACTAAGGAGGAGGCTAATACATATCATAAAACAAAAAAACACTTATTTTTAGAGAGATCCAAGGAGACGGATTGAAGAGCGACAAAAGGAGACGAATGCGGTGACGTCCAAAGACGAAGGAATTCAATTCGGGTTTTTATATTCTTGTTTCTTTCCTAGAACTCTAATGATTTCCATTAGATTAATGACCTTATTGTCATTGTTTTTATCTTTAGTCGTGAACTAACTACTTAATTTTGGTGAATGATGTAATCGATGCTTGAACCTTTGTATTGTTTGTCAATATTGTTATGAAGTTTTATTAATTTTATTTATATTCTTTTGAGTTTAATGCTTCTTGTTATTTGGCCATAAATTAAGATGATGTATGTTTAGAATCTCTCACTCGGGAGAGGGGATTTTGAATAGATCTAGAGAATATGACCTAAACGTAATGAGTTGTTAATTACTAGATTTTTATAGGGATATCGAAGTCTGTAATTGATAATATTTTCACTGATGCTCGGGAGAGGGAGTAAATACTTAGGATTCTTGTCTTATTAACAATACAACTGAACAAAGATTAATTGGCATGACAAATACATAAGGTATAACTAAATGAAATCAGACTTCAGAGTCTCTTTCTTCTTGGTTCCTCCTATATAACTATTTTATATTTTATTTATTTAATTAAATCGTTATTAATTATTTTCTAAATAAATTTAGGATTATAAATTGTAGTATTTAGTGTGAATGAACATAATCCTTGTGGGTTCGACACTCTTAACTCATTTTACTAAAACTTGACACCGTACACTTGCGGTACAATATAAAATATCGCAATAAGTTTTTGGCGCCTTTGCCGGTGATTGTTTGTTAATTCACATTAATATTATTACCAAGTAATCTTAGCTTTAATTTAGATTTAGATTTTTTTTAATTTTAGTTTATTTTTGTTAGTATTTATTTTTGGTTTTGTTTTTTTTTTTTATTCTGTTTATTGATTTTTATCTTTTGGTGCTTCAGTGAATGCGAAGATCCACAAGTCTCCACTCGATTCTGTTTGATCCTGAAATAGAAAGAATAGCGAGGAGACTAAGGAAGGAAAAGAAAATTGAAAAGGAAGCAAGGGCGGCAGAAAACAGAGAGAATAATCCACGCCAGGTGGCAATTAGAGATCACTTCAAGCCGGTCATAGATGATACTTATTCTGGGATTGCCCATCAACCAATCAACGCCAACAATTTTGAGCTAAAACCTACATTGATCAACATGGTACAAAGAAATCAGTTTGGGGGTTCAGCTGTAGAGGATCCTAATATGCACTTTTGGATGTTCCTGGAGATCGCAGATACCATAAAGATGAATGACGTGAGTAAAGAGGCTATCAGGCTACGCTTATTCTCATTCTCTTTACGAGATAAAGTGTGGAATTGGCTTCAATCGATACAAATGGGGAGTAGCGTGACATGGCAGGATATGGCCACGAAATTTCTTGAGAGGTTCTTTCCACCAGCTAAATCAGCTCAGCTATGGACAAAAATTAGTATATTTAAGCAGTTGGAGACTGAGACTTTATATGAAGTATGTGAGCGCTTCAATGATTTACTCTGAAGATGCCCACAACACGATTATGCAGACTGGGTCCAGAATCAGTTATTATATAATGGGTTGAATAGTTCGAAAATGACTTTAGTTGATGCAGTAGTTGGGGGAGCTCTATTCATGAAATCAGCCGAGGACGCCTACAATCTGTTAGAAGAAATGTCCATTAACCATTTTCAATGGCCAAGTGAATGCGCTACAGTGACCAAAGTGGCTGAAATATATGAAGTGGACCCTCTTGTGGCATTAACAGCTCAATTTCAACCTTATCGACTCAAGTAGCAGCCCTCACAAATCCACGAGTACAACCATCTATTGAATCAGCGGCGACTACAAATATGCTATTATTGGAAGGAACCCGATCTTTGAACAAGTCCAATATGTGAACAATCAAAACTTCAACAACTATAGAGGCAATCTTGTGCCTAACTACTATCATTCAAACCTGTCATATGCTAATACAGAGAATACCTTGCAACCTTTATCGGGCTTTGACTATCAAAGAGCTGAGTAGAAATATTCCTTGGAAGACTTCATGAGCACGTTTGTTGCTAATACTTCTGCGAGGTTTGAGAAGAATGAATCAAGGCTGAACAATATTGAGACACACATGGAAAATATCAGGGCAACAATGAAGTCCTTAGAAACATAATTTGGGCAGATTACTTCCTCTATGACCTAACAGCACTAAGGAGTATTTGGATAAACTGCCACAGCCGCCAAGCTATATTTTTCATGTCAAAGTAATCAGTGGATACAAAAAAATAAGCTACCATGATCATTGGGGTGGTTGCGTCTGGTTGAAGATGTTAAACTTAGCGCTAGCGGGGAGGCAACAGTTGCATTTGTGTTATTATTATTTTCTTTATTTTAATTTTTTATTATTGTGTGCTATATATTAGTTTGCATGCTATTTATGCAAGTAGCACGAAACACACAAAGCCCGCGCAGCCAAATTCTGACCAGCAGGAGCCTTATCAACTCCATGCACGGTAGTGTTGTTCCTCACTCTTGTTTTTTTTTTTTTTTATTCTGTTTATTGATTTTTATCTTTTGGTGCTTCAGTGAATGCGAAGATCCACAAGTCTCCACTCGATTCTGTTTGATCCTGAAATAGAAAGAATAGCGAGGAGACTAAGGAAGGAAAGAAAATTGAAAAGGAAGCAAGGGCGGCAGAAAACAGAGAGAATAATCCACGCCAGGTGGCAATCAGAGATCACTTCAAGCCGGTCATAGATGATACTTATTCTGGAATTGCCCATCAACCAATCAACGCCAACAATTTTGAGCTAAAACCTACATTGATCAACATGGTACAAAGAAATCAGTTTGGGGGTTCAGCTGTAGAGGATCCTAATATGCACTTTTGGATGTTCCTGGAGATCGCAGATACCATAAAGACGAATGACGTGAGTAAAAAGGCTATCAGGCTACGCTTATTCTCATTCTCTTTACAGGATAAAGTGTGGAATTGGCTTCAATCGATACAAATGGGGAGTAGCGTGACATGGCAGGATATGGCCATGAAATTTCTTGAGAGGTTCTTTCCACCAGCTAAATCAGCTCAGCTATGGACAAAAATTTGTTTATAAGCAGCTGGAAACTGAGACTTTATATGAAGCATGTGAGCGCTTCAAGGATTTAATCTGAAGATGCCCACAACACGATTATGCAGACTGGGTCCAGATTCAGTTATTATATAATGGGTTGAATAGTTCGAAAATGACTGTAGTTGATGCAGCAGTTGAGGGAGCTCTATTCATGAAATCAGCCGAGGACGCCTACAATCTGTTAGAAGAAATGTCCATTAACCATTTTCAATGGCCAAGTGAATGCGCTACAGTGACCAAAGTGGCTGAAATATATGAAGTGGACCCTCTTATGGCATTAACAGCTCAAATTTCAACCTTATCGACTCAAGTAGCAGCCCTCACAAATCCATGAGTACAACCATCTATTGAATCAGCAGCGGCTACAAATATGCTATTATTGGAAGGAAACCCGATCTTTGAACAAGTCCAATATGTGAACAATCAAACTTCAACAACTATAGAGGCAATCTTGTGCCTAACTGCTATCATTCAAACCTGTCATATGCTAATACAGAGAATACCTTGCAACCTTTATCGGGCTTTGACTATCAAAAAGCTGAGCATAAATATTCCTTGGAAGACTTCATTAGCACATTTGTTGCAAATACTTCTGCGAGGTTTGAGAAGAATGAATCAAGGCTGAACAATATTGAGACACAGATGGAAAATATCAGGGCAACAATGAAGTCCTTAGAAACATAAATTGGGCAGATTACTTCCTCCATGACCTAACAGCACTAAAAAGTATTTGGATAAACTGCCACAGCCGCCAAGCTATATTTTTCATGTCAAAGTAATCAGTGGATACAAAAAAATAAGCTACCATGATCATTGGGGTGGTTGCGTCTGGTTGAAGACGTTAAACTTAGCGCTAGCGGGGAGGCAACCGTTGCATTTTTGTTATTATTATTTTCTTTATTTTAATTTTTTATTATTGTGTGCTATTTATTAGTTTGCATGCTATTTATGCAGGTAGCACGAAACACACAAAGCCCGCGCAGCCAAATTCTGACCAGCAGGAGCCTTATCAACTCCATGCACGATAGTGTTGTTCCTCACTCTTGTTTTTTTTTTAATATTTTTCTTACATTGAGGACAATACAAATTTTAAGTTTGG
Organism: Zanthoxylum bungeanum; assembly: GCA_019454045.1. Lineage (NCBI taxonomy): Eukaryota > Viridiplantae > Streptophyta > Magnoliopsida > Sapindales > Rutaceae > Zanthoxylum > Zanthoxylum bungeanum. The sequence goes on along the minus strand of SKCR01038865.1, from coordinate 24,677 downwards.
GGGTGTGTGCATGTAGTGATAGTTCCTATTAATTCAAAATAATAATAATAATAATAATAATAATAATAATAATAATAATATAATAATTGTTTTTCTTCATTGTTAGTAAAGCACAAGTCTAATGATGAATCTGTTTGCTATAACTGAAATTTTAGAAACGATAAGTCTCAATTAATTTTTATCTAATGCCCTGAGTAGATGATCTAGGTTAGACTCGTAAGCACTTAATAATAGGTTTTTAGCAGCAAGAACCTAAGTAGTTGGTAAAATGACTAGTTGAAGAAATTGCTTGCCGATGAATGACTGTTTCCTTAGATATTTATCTCAATATGCTAGTATTATGATGTATGGTATGATAAGAAAAAGAAACCACATATAACCGATGAGGAGAAATGCTACCTTAAAAGGTAGGTGTGTTAAAAAAATATATGAAAAAATGAAAAAAAAAATAAATAATAAAAGAAAAAAAGAAAACAAATCGTACCATATTGGGCAAAGAAAGAAAAATGTAGAATACTTTTGAGATATATAGGTTGGTTTGACCCATCGGATCTCAATTTTTGAGACGAAATCATTGAGTTAGCTTACTTAAGAGTCCAGCAATGAATGAACCTTTACACACACACACTGTGAGTCTCGCTTAGATGGTTTATTCAAGAACTTGGATTTGAGTCGCAGTTGAGTACTTTGAAGGTTCTATGATTTCATTGAGAAGCATTCTTTGAGGACAATAATATGCGTAACTATCATAATTATTTTATTTTATTTGCTTTTTATTTGTTTTATATTTTGCATGATTGTGTGTGAATGACATTTGTGGGTGTCGTCGCTGTAAACCCTCACGAGACTATAATTCTTCCACTAGGGCCGCCTAGGGGTTTAAAGGCTTGTTGCAGATGCTAAATGCAACCGTGATCCCTACAAAATTGGCCTAGTTAAATTTGTTAATTTTATTTATTTAGTTGTTATTTTGTCTTTTGCTCGGGACTAGTAAAATCTTAAGTTTGGGGGTGTTTGATAAGTGTGGTTTATACCCACTTACTCATGCATTCTTAGCTTACTATTTTGTTAGTTTCCATATCATTTAATTTATTTTGTAGTTCTTTTATGTTTTATTTTTAAGAATCATTGATACATGGATCGTGGGACATTTATACGTGTTTTGGGACCATACGGACGCATCAGAATCACGCGGGAAGAGGAGAGACGCAAGACACGCGACCAGTGAAAAGAATCACTGGCTTCATGATGCCTAACTTCTTGGCGCCGCGACACCTGCAATGTTCCATAGTGAATTCCACGGAGTTCGGCGCCGCGGCGCCACCTTTCCGTAATCGCGGCGCTAACTTTCAGGCGCCCCGCAGCGACTAGAAACACTAATTTTTGGATTTTTACATGCACAATGACCCCAAGGCTCTATTATAAATACATAAGTTCGTCCAAGAATTAAGGAGGAGGCTAATACACAACATAAAATAAAAAACACTTATTTTTAGAGAGATCCAAGGAGAATGATTGAAGAGCGACAAGAGGAGACGAAGGCGGTGACGTCCAAAGACGAATGGATTCAATTCAGGTTTTATCTTCTTGTTTCTTTCCTAGAACTCTAATGATTTCAATTAGATTCATGACCTTATTGTTATTATTTTTATCTTTAGTCATGAACTAACTCCTTAATTCTGGAGAATGATGCAATCGATGCTTGAACCTTTGTATTGTTTGTCAATATTGTTATGAAGTTTTATTAAGTTTATTTATATTCTTTTGAGTTTAATGCTTCTTATTTGCTGGCCACAAATTAAGATTGTTTGCTGGCCACAAATTAAGATTGTTTGCTGGCCACAAATTAAGATGATGCATGTTTAGAATCTATCACTCGGGAGAGGAGATTTTTAATAGATCTAGAGAATATGACCTAGGATTCTATAGAGTTCGGGAGAATATATAGTTCATTTGAAGTCGTTAACATAGAATCACAAGACGTAATGAGTTGTTAATTACTAGATTTTTATAGGGATATCGAAGTCTGTAATTGATAATATTTTCACTGATACTCGGGAGAGGGAGTGAATACTGAGGATTTTTGACTTATGAACAATACAACTGAACAAAGATTAATTGGCATGACAAATACATAAGGGATAGCTAGGTGAAATCAGACTCCAGAGTCTCTATTGTATTGGTTCCTCCTATATAACTATTTTATATTTTATTTATTTAATTAAATCTTTATTAATTGTTTTTTAATAAATTTAGGATTATCAATTGTAGTATTTAGTGTGAATGAACACAATACCTGTGTGTTCGACACTCTTAACTCATTTTTACTAAAACTTGACACCGTACACTTGCGGTACGATATAAAATATCGCAACATTTTCCTTTATTTTTTTTCCTTTTTTGATTTTTTTTGATCATTTTGCAAACATTTGTCACAGTCCACCTAAAGGTGGATTGTGAAATTTCAAATTTTATTTTTACTTTTAAATTTTTTTACTTTTTTTTTCTAATAATTAATATTACATCCAACACATATTAACTTCTTCCCCAATTTCGACCTTGAAAATCTCAAAACTAGAAAATCTTGTAAGAGCAAAATTGTATATATTTGAGTCTTCTTTCATCAGAAACTAGAATCACATCAATCTGATATTGACGTAAAACGTTATGGCCAAGATACCAAACTTGCACAAAACTGGAATTTCGAAATTGTATACCGTTAGAACGCCCTTTCAAGTTTCTGGCCTCCAAAATCTAAATGTCACGTTCATTTTTCTAGTTATGAATCCAAAGTATTATTTCACCTACATAAGAAATACAAATCACAATAAAAATATATAAAACATAAATTTAATTATTATTTCACAAATGTGCTAAATTAAGCGGATTAATGAAACTAAAAGTGTAAAATAATTAATTTTCCTTTTAATAAATGTACATTTTTTAGTGTTCATTAGATCGTATGTAATTGCTATACTCAATTTGTACTTCATCTTGATCTTTTATTGTTGAACTGACAAGCAAAACAATGATTTAGTGAGAATTATTATATATTCAAAAGAACTCATGAACACACTCATCAAAAAACATAATGCATATAAATTAATAAAAAACTAGAAATTTGCAGCAAATATTTTAAAAACATGGTTTGCCTACTGAACACGAACCTCATATATTTTAGTCTGTATACAAGTCTTCTTATCTTTGAATTAGAAAAAGATTATCTATCAACACTATATATCAAACTCACCATATCTCGAATGGGAAAACTAATAATACTCGAATAAAAAATTATTGCAAATATATTTAGTATCAAACTATCAACCACTAAACACATTACCATAATAGTCGAAAAATGACATAACTAGAAAGAATCTCCTAATTGTATGTGTATAATATTCATGAAAACAGACACTTACTACAGTTTGAGCAAGCTTTAGAAATATGTTTAACTTATACACAAAGTCACTGATCATCCACCTAGGTAACCAACTAAAAATAAAAGCATTGTTCAGATTAAGTGTTGAAATTGGATATCAATTCGGTACGGTTTTTGTTCTGTAGGAGAAATACTAACTTAATTGATCTTAAAAACATTTCTGGCAAACCAATAAAAAACATAAAGAATTCGATGAAGAACTAAGAAAGTTGACAACTGAAACAATAATAGAATTAAGAAGTCACTGAATTGTAGAATAAAAATAAATGGTACCTAACTCAGTCTGCTGTTGAAATGGTAAAAGCTAGAAGTTAGAAAAGTCTACGGTTGAAGATGAAAAGGGTTGACAAATAAATAGAGAAACAAAGCTATCATTTTCAGATGGTCTAAAATCCTTTCATAATCTTAAAATAATGTTGCTAGGAAACTATTTTGATATTCATATCATAGATTAACAGAACTTCCATTCTTTTTCCTTCAACTGAGACTCTAAGAAAAGGAAGCCTGCCAGTCAACAAACTAGGAACCCATCCCATTTAGTAGACCTGGCCGGCGGTTCGGAACCGAACCGAACCGCCGGTTCCACACTTAAGTGGAACCGGTACCATAAACCGAACCGGTCGATTCCGGTTCCGGTTCCGGTTCGAACTTTTTTTTTTTAATTATAAAAAAAAAATCAAAAATAATTTAAAATAATGTCCTTCGGTTCCAACAGGAACCTTACGGTTCCGGTTGGAACCGTTGGAACAGTTAGAACCGTTCGGTTCCAGCGGTTCCACCAACGATTCGGTTGGGGGTCGAACCCTAACAGAACCGGTCCTTTACGGTTTCGGTTTCGGTTTCGGAACCAGAACCGGAACCGATTGCAACCGCAACCGTCCGATTCCAATTGGTTCGGTTCCGATTTTGAACCGAAACCGTGGCCGGGTCTACCATTTAGCATTAGAAAATATTGCATTAGTTTTGGGGATAAGTAAAATGATATATGCATTTTATATATGTGAGCGAAGATTCTCGGTTTTATCCACTAGAAGCTCAATTTTCTCTCCACGGTCAAGAACCTGCTTGACAAATTTTATTAATGAACCACATATCACTATATTCCACCAAGAAACTAAAACAAGCACATTCAATGTAACTAGACCCGGCCGGCGGTTCGGTTCCGGTTCGGAACCGAACCGAACCGGCCGGTTATCGGTTCCACAAGTGTGGAACCGGAACCGAAAACCGAACGGAACCGACCGTTCGTTCTGGTTCGGTTCGGTTCCTTTTTTTTTTTTAATTAATTAAAATAAAAAAAATGAGATTAAATTTATAAAAAAAAAAAAATATATATATATATATATATATATATTACATTGAAGAGCTTGAGCTTAAATTTTTAAAAATTTAAGTTGCCTACGTATCCTCCAAGGGTGAGAGGAATCAAAGCTCACGTAGTTCCATTACAAGTTTTAGTCTTTTAGACATATCCCCTTTGTAAATTATAATTTTACAATTATCAATCATCATTATCGGTTGATCCTTCGGCTCCGGTTCCGCTTGCACTTGTTGCAGAAGCATTATCGAACAAATCTTCACAATCATCGGGGGCATCTTCTTGTTGTCTCAGATCAGCTCGAGTCCAATCATCCACACAAGCTGTTGCTTCTAGAGTGCTTGGATGTAATGAAGATCGCATAGCTTCCAATATATTACCTCCCAAGCTGAAGGCTTGCTCAACCGCAACGGTGGAAATAGGTGCTGCCAAGATCTCTTTAGCAATAATAGATAAAACCGGATATATATTTTGATGCCGGTTCCGCCATTCAAGGATTTTAAAATTTTTACTGCATAAACTTTCATTAGAAAACTCAAAATTTGTAGATAAATAATTATCTAATTCAGGGTTATTAGTTGTCGTATCCCTAGCTTTTTTATTTCGTTGCAATAACCAACGATCCCCTGCGCTAAGTCTTGTTTGAATTACCGGTTCGCTACTACTAGATTGACCTAATGTTCCTAAGTTATATCTTACAATATAATCATTAAATAACTCAATTAAATCATTTCTTAATTTCGTCATTAATCTAGTAATGTCAATTTCATCTAATATTCCTAAATAACCATAATAAGCTTGTAAAGCACCATTCAAACCTTCTAATTTAAATCTAGGATCAAAAACAGCAGCAATAAGATAAAGTAAAGGAATTTCTCTAAAATAGTTTAACCATTTTACATTCATAACAGTAATGGCTTCTAACAAAACAATATTATTAGGATCGCTACTGTCAACATGCTCATCGAGAGTGCCAACAATATTTAAACTCTCAAGAAGAAATAAATGTGTGTAGGATAATAAACGCCGCTAAAAACTAAAGTAGCATCATTAAAAACTTTTAAAATATCTAAAAAAATTTCACAAATATCCCATTGACTAGGATAAAGTGTGATATTTTGAACATGTTGAGAAAAAAAACTACATAATGCATCTTTGTATTGAAATGCTTGACATAAAAGAAAATAAGTATAATTCCAACGTGTTGGAACATCTCTTGAAAATTTAATCGGTTTAATACCATTTATTTTACAAAACTTGGTCCATTCTCTCCTAATTTGAGAATATGACCAAATACAGTTAAGTGCCGTTTTAATTGGATCAAGGAAAGGTGATAATAATTTTAGACCGTCTTGCACACATACGTTGAGGACATGACATGTACAACGAATATGAAAAAACCGACCCCCTAAATTTGGTTGACATATTTCTTTTAAATCATTGATGGATGCAGTATTTGCAGATGCATTATCAAATCCAATTGTTAAAATTTTTTCTCCTAAACCATATTCATCAAAAATTACCTTCATCATTCTATAAATATTATGTGCAGTATGTTGGTCATCAAAAACTCTAAATGCAATAAGTCGTTTTTGCATGGTAAATGATGCATCAATCCAATGACAAGTCACACCCATGTATGAGTGTGTTTGCCAATGATCATTCCAAATATCAGAACATACAGAAATACGACCTTTCATCTCTTTAAATATTTCATTTAAAATAATTTTACCATCTTTGTATAATTTAAAAATATGACGTTTTGTTGTGTTTCGAGTCATTCTACATACAGAAGGGTCTAAAGCATTATGCACGTAATTAGTAAAATGAAGTTTTTCACCAAAGCTTAAAGAAAGATGTGCCATACAAGTTAATTTCGCAAATTCTTCTCTATTTTTTGCATCAGAATATTTAAATAAATCTAAAGCACTCGTACCTCTACTTGATGATGCGTACCTGGCCATTTGAGTTTGCGTCGTATCAATGCCAAATTCAACCGGATGATGTTTTTCCATGTGCTTGATCATATTGCCATATCCACCAGAAAATTTGTAGATAACCCCACAATAGTTGCAAACTGCTCGTTGTGAATCATCTTCTATAGGCGTTCCAAATTAAAATGAATTTTGAAAATATCCGAGGCCGAGCCTTGACTTCTCTTCTCCGTGATTGTGCACTGACACTAGGGCCGCTCTCTTGGGTTGGCATATTTGACATTATGTTCTCAGATGAGCTTGCCATTTTTCGTTTGCGAAATTAGGAAGAAAATAAGAAAATTGAATAATTGCGAATAACAGAATTATAGAAAATGAGAGAGTTGAGAATTTGGTGTGATGAATTATGAAAAATGAATCCTATTTATAGAATTTTAGAATTTTTTGATACAAAAATGCCCCTAAATATAACCGTTTTATTACCGTTATTAGGGGTACATTAGTAATTTTTATTTTATATAATAAAAATATAAATTTTTTTATTTTTTATTTTTTATTTTGGCAGGGAGCCAAACGGCTCCCTGCATCCCCCAACGGCACTAGCCGTTGGGGTTCGAGTTGGGGTGGAACCCCAACCGAACCGTCCCATTCCGGTTCGGTTCCGGAACCGGAACCGGTTGGAACCGGAACCTTCCGGTTCCAACCGGTTCGGTTCCGGTTCCGAACCGGAACCGTGGCCGGGTCTAAATTAACACCCCGAATTTATTTTTCCCAATTTTAATTTAATAATTATGGGTGTTGAAAATTTAAGGACTAAATTGTTAGGATTGTAAAAGTTAGAATTAAAATTTATCAAAGGGACAAGTTTAGAGAGGCAATTGATAATTGTCTTGTAGTATATTAAAAAAAATAGAGAAAAACCTATGGCATCCCTCTCATTCACTTTTAGCAGCCGTTTGTGAGGAAAAAAGAAAAGAAAAGAGAACAAGCGAGAGAGAGAAAAAGAAAAGAGAGAATTTAATCCCGATCCGTCCAATTCGGAGCCTTTTTCGACCGGGTATTTGAGGGAAAACTTAGATTTCGATGAGAGGATTATTTTGGTGGTGGTTTCATCTCGGGAAACTCCCTATTTTCATAGAAATCACGGTAATAAACTTTTAGTGGTTTTTCTTGATTTCCCGTTGATCCGGAACTCCGATTGACGAACCGTCAGCGGCATTAGAACCGGGAGGGTGAGACGAATGCTGAAACATCGGAAAATTTGGACTTCAGTCGGCGCATGATGCTCACGCGTGCCTTGCGCAGTGGCCCGTGAGGCCCACGCCAGGCCAGGAAGAGAGGTGTGTGTCCCACACTCGCCAAATAGAATGTGACCGCTGACTTCCCGAGTCTTCCTCCGTGATTTCCCGACCATTCCGAGTAGTAACAGACCTCCGAATCTTAATTTTCGTATAAGTTATCGTTATGTTTGGTTTATGCATGTTATGTGTTTCGAAATGTAAATAGCTTTAAAGTTCCGATTAATATACATGCTTAGACATATAAATGATTCTCATGTAGTTGAAAGTAAATGGTAAATTTAATTGGAGAATATGGTCGAGTAAGATTGTGTTTGGAAATTATTGTAAGCCCGAGAATTAGGCTAGTGATGTTGGATTAATTGTGGATGTGTATGTGTATGTTGGGAATAGAATTTGAATGTAAGTTGATGATTATGGATTATATAATGGAAGCCCGTATTATAGAACTTTGCCGAAATTTGTTTAGAATTTCGAGAGCGATTGAGTCATGTTTCTTGTATTTTCTTTCATCTATTCTAGTTAGGATTAGGTTCTTTCTCGTAATTCTTTTGTCTCTTTAGGTGATCGTGATACCGTAAGTAGGGACGGTCTTGTTGCATAGTCCATTTCTCTATAGTTAGCTCGCTAGGTGCGTGGATAAGCTTGTAACATTGATGTTTTCAAAAGTATATAATATGTATGTTTTCTTAAATGAATTTTTAAGGTAATACATTAAATGATTTTGTTTTTAGAAAGTTTATATTTTGTTATAAAGTTTGGATCGAATATTGGATATGTTGAAATCATGAGTTTGTGATATATGAGAAATTTGCATGATTTTGAGATATATGAGCATGTATTTTAGAAATGATTTTTATGCTAGGATGCACTTCATGTGCTTATACGTGCTAGATTATTTGCCGTGAGATGAGGTCTCATGTTGCCAATTTTTGCTCCGGATGCCAGTTATTACCGTGGGGATGCCCCATGTTGTCAGCTTTGCCGTATTGTCACGAGAGTGTGCATATAGATGAATGAACAATTTTATTTTTACAGAGTATTCTTGAGCAGAATGAGATTTATGAGAAATAAGATTTATGATTTCTAGTAAATGTTTGATTTATCGATTTACAGTTTTATGTATTTATTTTATTATGAAAGACTTATCGATCCACCTTGTTACTTGTTTATACACGGCACTAAGCTGTGATCCATTGCACTAAGCGTGAGCTTACCCCTTTCTTAATTTTACAGGTTAAGCAGATTAATAGATCATTCTTTTAGTTATCTGCTGTTTCTTTATCAATTTCCTACCAGTAGAGAAATGTTGTGCCAATAGTAGTGTGTCTTGTTATTTTTTTGGGATTATGGTTCTAGATGTGTTTACCTGGAGTGGATTTGTTATTTAGTTATAGGCAATGAGCATTTATTTGATAGTGAGAATATTTACATTTCATCATGAATATTCTTTTTTAGTTGGATCATTAAGATCCTATTTATATGAGGATTTTTATTCAGTTTTGATTTTATTTGTATTTTGGAGGATTAGTCCATTTTCAGGGAAAACTTTGTCATTTTCATGTCTTTGTCTCACCTCTACCCTACCTTAGGGAACGAGTGTGACATTTAATGGTATCAGAGCACTAAGTTCATAGATTCTGTATACATTACATTTACTCGATTAGTTATTCTATGTCAATTAGCAGTTGATATCTTCTATGTGTTTTTAGATGCCTCCACGTTCCAGAGTTCGAGGTGTAGGTCGAGTCCGTACTTGTAGGATAGTAGATGTTCGCCAACCTTCTAGGGCACCTCCAGTTGATGAGGAGGTTAATTCTTATGTCGGGAAACCTTTTGAAGGGAACATTATTCCTGTTGTAGGAGATTCACTAGCCTTAGTTTTCGGAGATAGTATCCCAGTTCATCATCCTCCTAGTAGTGATGTTCCTCCAGTCCCTACAGCACCTCAGGGAAATATTCCCTTACCTTCACAACACCCTCCACCTCCTCCAGTGTATCAAGGTTATCCTACACCTCCCATAGGTTTCTATCATCCACCTTATTATGGTCCTCCACCAGCAGGTGTTCCTCCGAATGTTCCTCCTGGTGCTTACACTTATCCTTATTACTACCCTTCAGCATGAGGTCATGGTCCAGCTCAGGTAGCTCCTATTGTTAATGAATATAATATTGCTAAAGAGTGAAAGAAAATGAAGATGTTTAGTTTGATGGAAAGAATGATCCCATAATAGTTGGGAATTTCTTAGACATAGTTGAGAAGGCTTTTGAGTTGATGAGATTGACTGATGAACAAAAATACCACCATGTGTATCAACTTTTGACTGAGCAGGCTGATAAATGGTGGAAGAATGTAAGAGGTAAATTCTTAGAGGCTAATGTGTTGACTTGGGAGAAGTTCAAGAGGGAATTCATGGGCAAATTTATGAATTTTGCTTTCATGGATGAGAAGATGAGGGAATTTTATAGGTTGACTCAGGGTAACCGTACAGTAGATCAGTATGACACTCTCTTCTATGAGTTGGTGAAATTTGTTCCACATTTGAAGGACCATGAACATGGAAAGTTTGATAATTTTTTGAACGGCCTGAATGCAGAATTGAGATCTAGGATCAAATTGTTTCCTATGAACAGTTTGACAGAGATGGCCGATTATGTTAGAAAATAAAAGTTTGCACAAAGAGAATGACAATTGGGGCTAGATTATCATATGAGGAAGATAAATATGTGTTAGGGTTGGTGCTCGGAGTGCCAATCTGGATCGTATTTATGTCCAATTCATAAATACGAGCAATTGTATTTTCCATAATATTACTAATTTAATGGTAGCACCCTTGTCTTTATACGCTTATTCGATCTAATTGTGATTAGATATCTAATTACGATTGGATCGAAACTGAATCTGGTTTAGTGATACGTGTATATTAGACAAAGACTCTAGGATTTACAGTATAGTGCACAGCTACAACGTAGTTTGTAATTGACATTGGGAAGCGCATTATTAGTTGTATATCCTTAAATAAAGTTCCTGTTCAAGATTTACTAACACGGGCCGGTTAGTAAAATCCACTACGACCAGTACATGTCGTATATCGTGACTTGGTCCGATGGTTTATCCCAGTGAACCATGAGTCTCGGGAGACTTGTATAGACATGTAGGTGTTTATTTGATAAGACACTGAACGGCTCACTGAAGGTTTCATAATAGATGGTACACCAATGTCAATAGGAACCTTCTCGAGTTGAGCGAGCATAGTTGTCATTCGACTTGAGATACCACCGTGGATATATGAGTTATCCTCCACACTTTGATGGCAGTCACGTCAATGATCTAGCCATGATCAGACCTCCGCTTGTTCGTTGGGTGTGGACTGATGCTCATGATATCATGTGCGTATCAAGATAGGATCCGTAAATCCTTTGTACAGGGCATTGGCATCCTCACGTGTTTACAATCTAGTAAATCCATGGCCGTGGTATAACGTCGGAAACCAGTTCTGAGTGTTATTTCATGATCGTAAATTAAAAATCGATTGTATTATACCGAACGGATTTGACGTTCTGATATATATCCCAGGTATAATACGGATGGCCTATGACGAAGGGATTATACGTATGCTATGACCTCGGCTTGCATAGTTTAGCGAGATTATCGGTGGTCGTCATAATCCATGAGTAGGTGGATTATGGACACAAAATTGGATTTCGTGACGGATAAACCTAAACTTAGAGAGTCCCACAATGTGAAGTGTACTTGTTGAGCACTTGAGTAACTTGATTTGAATAATACAGATTATTCATAATACTTCACCGGATTAAATGAGTTAATTCAGATCGTTTAATCGTTAAACGACAACACATGTAATTAAGGGATTTTGTGTGCTAATAATTATTGTGTATTTGTATTTGATACATAATACAATTAGATACACATTAATTATTCGTCAAATGAGATTTTGACACATGCCATGAATATATGTATTTATTATTTAAGACATATATTTTGTTAATTAATTGTTTAATTATTTAATAGTTAAATAATTAAATAATTGAATTTTCCAACCTTATCCAATTGTCATTATGGATATGATACATGGTGACAAATAATTGGAACACTTGGCATGAGTTGGATTTCACTTTATTATGTCCTAATTTGATTGGCTAAAATAAAGTGAAATTATTTTTAATTTGATTAAAAAATAAAAAGACAAAATTGCTCCATTTTGACCACTAGTTTCGGTCAACAAGGGTTTTAAAAAGAAATTTTTTTTCTCTCTCTCTTGTTTTCTTCAACATTGCCGAGAAACTCAAATGGAGAACATGAAAAATGGGTTTCATTCAAGCTTGATGATTCAAGCTTATAAGTAAAGAAAATCAAGAAAAGGCTTATGAAATTTTGGAGTTTTAAAAGGTAATCTTCAAAACGCTAAAGCTTTGAAATTTGTTTCTAGTTTCTTGATTACTTAGAATTTTTCTATAGATTATTAGCTTATAATATTTGGGGCTTTTGGTTGCTGATGGATGAATGGAAGTTGTTGAGCATGTGTGAAGTGAAATTTGTGAATATTATCGTAATATTATGCCAATTTATTCAATTGTTGAATTGTTGCCATTTTAGAGTTATTGATCCACTCTAAATAGCCTAAAATTATTCTTGGGTTGTTCATATGTGGTGGGACTCATTTGGTGATTGATTAATTTGATTAATTTTGTGATAAAATTGGATTTAAACATGAAAAGTGGACTGTATTAATTTACTGGTCAGACCTGGAAGTAATTCTGATTTGGTGATGAAATTGTAGTCTTTAGAATGTTTTGGATGTAATTTGGGTTTGGCACAATTTTCGGAAAGTGTTTCGGACTTGAAATAAGCGAAAACGACCAAAAAACGGCGCTACCGGGTGGATTTTGAGCCACCGGGTGACGGCTGTCCAAAGAGTTAATATGTCACTATTCGACCAGCCTATGGACTGCCCCGACACTATTGGAGCTGACCTGGGCAGTTTCCATAAGTGTCGGGTAGTTGGTTCGGTCAAAAACACATTTTAGGCCATTTTGCGGAAAATTGGTTTTCGTAAAAGTTTTGCGAGTTTTCAACATTACTTATGTCAATATTTGATATTGAATAAATATGTTTAGGTGAGATATGAATAAATTATTCATATTAGATATTGAATAATTTATTTGGTATTTTGAAAAAGTTTTAAAATACCATTCCGCCCAGACTCGCGCTTCTGATGCGCCCCATCGCCCAAAACCCCAACAAAAATGGTATCAGAGCGGGTCTGATGCTTCATCCATTACATATTCATGCTTGATATATGATATATAATCCAATTTTAATGTTCGCACATGCTTGTAATCTAGATATGTTCTTAACTGTTCGATCTACTACGCTAATTGAAAATGTAACGGAAATTTAATAGTTAAATTAAGTTATGATTTCTTAGGTAAAATTGAAATATTTAGAAAATGATTTAGATTAAAAATCTGCATTAGATGTAGAGTATGGCTTCCGTAGGAAAATCCCCGCTTTTTAAATATGGTTGTAAAGTAACGTGTATTGGATACATATTTCTTAGTTCGCCTTGTCAGTACGGATGCAAATGATTCCTGATGTTGTAGTTGTACGTGCCAAAGCTTTGCAGTTATGGTTGATGGTAGTTCATTTGCGCCGGTAGAACTTATATGATAAGAGATAAATTCAAGTGAAAGTGGAAATCTTGAACGTGCCAAAGCTGTCATGACTACACCAGTAGCTTGAGTTTATCATTGACAAGTGTAGCCTTGATACTCCTCCCTGTGAACGTGACAAAGTTGTCATAGCGAGAAACGGTCAAGATCAAAACCAGGAGTCACTAATGAGTGATTGACAATGAGTTGTCTACCTAATGAATATACGTAGGCGATAACGTGCCAAAGTTGTGAGTCGAAATATATTCATGGGATCCTACTCTCACTATGGAATTCAATTTAATTATTGAATTCCCGTTGTCTATTGAGGATTACAGTATTACGTAAAGTAGTGGGAGACACTGCTGAGTTTTAAAATCCATAACTTAAGTAGTGCGTAATATTTTGGAATTTACTGCTTTGTTTTCCTTTATTCTATATTGTTTATAGATTTATACTTCTAATCCACTGCGTATAATTACTTGAATATATATATTTTCTGACTTTACTTATGGTTGCGTAGTTCTAGAATAGGTTCTAGAAAGACAGTAGACTTAGATACTGTTAGATTAGTTTAAACCATCAGGAAATGTTGTTCCGATTTTATTGAAAATCGAGATGGTTTGTGACTTAGTTACTAAGTCACGATTAGGTAATCTAAATATGATATCTACTTTAGGATATAATAGTCTAGTTAGACCTGTTTCTTATGTAGTAAGATTTGACACGAATCAGTTCATGTCTCAAGATTATTGACTGGCATTAAGAAAACCCCTTAAGTGTTTGTTTATCTTTTAATGACGTTTTTTTTAGCTTTAGTGACTTTTAGAAGTCAAGTGTCTGACACAATTTGCTAATCAATCATTTGTAATTGTTGTGAATAATTGAACATAAATTATAAAGCTCAAGAAATGAGATGTGCATGGTTGTGTATAGAGAATATCGATTCTCACAATACGACAATTGTAGGTATTGGCTACCGGATCCCCCGTCCAGTTATTTAAAATAATATTTAATAACTGTTTTGATATTTGATATCAGAACTTGTGACTATTGGATAGTTACTTGTTCTGTATAAACAGTTGTTACATATTTTGAAGTGACTAGTAGTGTCATTAATGAAAGATAAACATTAAGAAAATATTCGGTAAAATAAATAACTTAGTACTGTGCATTATGAGGTTTTATCATAAAAGCATTGGATCCTTATTTCTATATGGTAAAGGATGGTCTGATATGAAATCACACCACATATCCTTATCCATTTAATGAATATTGTATTTAGGTTGTGATTAAATCTCATTTAACCAATGATCGTCATTGGACCACAGATTTATTAAACTAATACATTGGATTTGTGTAGTTTAATGAATTAGAAATTACCTTAGATAGTTTTCTTTACTACGCAACTTAGTTAATGAATTGTCATGACTTAGTTACGTGTTTCTAATAGAGATCATATTGAATGTATTGAATTGTTCAAGAACTGTCAATATGTTTCTAATGAAACTCGGATAGAATATTTTGAATAGTTAAAAGATATTTTATCTATAGTGTTGAAAACTGTTTCTTTAGAAATTCATTGCGCGTTTTTGAATTATTCGAAGATGTTTGATTTGATCAAACGCATGAATTTAAGGCAATTAGTTCTAAGGTTATTTATTGAATATGATTCTTACTCGTATTAAACTTCCGCAAATCCATTTTGATGGAATTGGTCAGTGGGAGTAATCGAATCTTATATGATTTGATTCGTCGATATTGAGTGTTACCGAATTGGTTTTCAATACTCTTTGGGGTTATGCTCCATTAATGCTATTTCGTCTCTTTAATTTAGGTTCCATTTGTTTCTACAGATACATATATGATATGTACAGTAGAAAATTCGAATCTTGAAAGAGATTTGAGACTTTCTTTTGTATAATTATTATATAATTAAAAGTACTTGTGCCTCAGACGTACGAGTGATAGTTTTATCAATTATTTTATTTAATAGAATATTGTATTCTATTTGATAGAATATCTTTTCTACGATCCTGAGTAATACAATTATTTTGTTACTTGGTGGTTGACATTGGATGTTGACGATTGTAGAAAAGATTTGACTTTGTGAAGTCAAATGTGAAAATGATAAACTGTAATGGAACTACACATAATTAATAAGATGAAAAGACCCTTAGACAACTTCCGTATAAGTCCAATAGGATGTCAGAATCATTTACAAAGTATTTGATACTTAATGATTCTGTTGTTTTCTTATCGAAGAAAATTATCATATAACTTATAGTGGGAGCGATATTTGATATCGATTTCGGAAATTGAACCATAGATCTAAGATTGTTCATGGCTTACGACGATCAAGTTTTGAACTTGATTAGGCTTTCATTATGAATAGTTCATAAAATGTGCAAATTGTTTACGCAGCAAAAGCATAGTGAGCTTGATAAAGGTTTGACCTTTATAGTATGACAATGAGAAAGTTATACTCAGTAGTCTATTGTAGATTCTGAGGAAACTTGTCTCTTGTCGTACTAATTGAACAATTAGAGATTTGTTGGTTAATGTTGATATTAAACTATGAATTTTGGCTAAAGAATGCAAAGTGGTGTTCTTGAGTGATTTCTTCGAATGAGAGATTCGTTGTGATTTCTTTGTTTGAAGAGTTCATTCTAGAATGGCCCTAGAGTTTGTATTCTGCTAAGATCACAGTTTGATACACTCACTTATAGAGCCTATTATAGACTCAGATAAGCTTTCCGGAAATTTATATTCTCTATTTTTGATATCAGTCAGATTGTCTGCTTTTATCGAAGTATAAAGAATACGTATTTGTCAGTAGGGTCAGTGGGAGCGTACAAATTTCTTTCTAGTATTATATATCATAAGTCTTCTTTTCTCAATGGAAGCAGTGGGATTAGTCTCTGTTATATTTGATATAAAGTTTTATATAAGATATAAAACTAAGAGACTTGTGTAAAACTTCCATTAGTCGCGTATTAGATATGATCTAATAAAGGACACAATAAGACTATCTGTATGACAATTAGTATAACTGTTTGACAGTTAACGTGTCGTTTATGTATATAGTATTCATCTTTCGTAAATGATGATACCTTTGTCAAAAGAAAGATTGATTGGACTGTCTAGTCAATCTTATGCATCATAAGATGATGGCATAATGAATATTATATTATGTGTGATTAAAGATATCAATTTAATCGTAATTGTTACGAGTTATTTTGATATGCAGTAGACCATATGATGAGTCTAGAAACATGTTCTTTGTGATCTTTGAGATATTAAGAATGAGTTTCTATTCATGGAGAATTTAATCAGCAACCATAAGGTCAGATTAGTTTTGATTCTAATTATGACATTAGATGGTCTATGTCATATAAAGTCAGAAAAGATACAGTGGGAGTGTCACCATTGATTCTACTGAATTAGTGGAATCAATTGCAACTTTTGAAGTATTGACTTATGAAGTTGCAAAGTGACCTCATAGATTATAAGTTTTCATATTAGTATAGTGCTCGCAGTTGTCTTACAATATTTTGATTTAATCTCTAAATACATAGACAACTCAGTAGCTATAGCAAATTACTGATATAGCGTCTGGGTTATATTGATGTGGAATTGGATTCTACAAAATATGAATGAAGCTGGTTAAGGAAAACAATTGGGATTGTTTGACGGACTCGAAATGTTAAAACAAGC
This sequence comes from Zanthoxylum bungeanum, assembly GCA_019454045.1. Classification (NCBI taxonomy): domain Eukaryota; kingdom Viridiplantae; phylum Streptophyta; class Magnoliopsida; order Sapindales; family Rutaceae; genus Zanthoxylum; species Zanthoxylum bungeanum. The sequence continues at coordinate 7,298 of SKCR01038865.1, read as the reverse complement.
TTACTTGTTGGTGCCTACCTTTTGAGTGCTGGTGAGCTCTTGAGGGCCATGAGTATGTGATACGCATTGAGATGTGTATATGATACCGTGGATTGGCACTAGAGCAAGTGGGAGAAATTTTTAGGGTTGGTGTTCGAAGTGCCAATCCGGATCGTATTTATGTCCGATTCCTAAATACGAGCAATTGTATTTTCCATAACATTACTAATTTAACGGTAGCGCCCTTGTCTTTATACGCTTATTCTAATTGCAATTAGATATCTGATTACGATTAGATCGAAACTGAATATGGTTCAGTGATACGTGTATATTAGACAAAGACCCTAGGATTTACAATATAGTGCACAGTTACAATATAGTTTGTGATTGACATTGGGAAGCGCACTATTAGTTGTATATCCTTAAATAAAGTTCATGGTCAAGATTTACTAACACGGGTCAGTTAGTAAAATACGCTGAGACCAGTACATGTCACATATCGTGACTGTTGGGAAGCGGCCGCGAGTGCGCAGTAGAAAATCAAGAAGAAATTAAATTATGATGCCACTATCCCTTTGCCCAAGAACCATTTATTTTGATTATTCTACAAGCCTAGGCATGTTACTATATATTATAAGCATAAAAACTCATAAAACATGCAAAGAACATAAACCTAAACATGCTAACTATCATAAGAACTCTAATTAAGATAAAGAAAGAAAAAGACTTACTTGAACCGAAGACTCCTCCAGTCTTCCCTCCAATCTACAAGATTTTCTTGAACTCAGCAAGCTCTTCCACGTTCCAAAGAGCCACCCAAGTGTGTGGCCTCCAAAGGTGCACACACCAAAGCCAAAACTCAACCGCAAGACTACGCCTTGAGTGCACATGTATTTTGCCCTTGGTTCTAGCCTAGGCAAATACCTTAAAACTTTTAACTCGAGGTTCCTTTAGATAATTAGACTTAAGGATCCTCAAAATCAGTGGCTTACTCTCAAACTTTAGAGTTGCTCACTTATATAAACCCAAGATATGAAAGGTTTGGTGGGAAAATTTGTAAAGAATTCTTTGGGTTTATATAGGTGCTCCAAAGAAAACAAAATTAATTAAGAATCCGATGTGGGATAAAAACTAATTTAATCTTAGCCATTGGATCTTAATTTAGTGGTTTAATGAGATTATAAAACCCTAATAAGAGTTTGGGCCGAATTGGAATTCAAAACAAATAACAAATAAAAAAAATTATTATTCACATTACTATTCACATATTTATTTATTTATTTATTCCAATTCCTAAAGTGCCCCTATCGTCATTCACCAATCCCTAAGCCACTATGGAACCTCATAAATGATCTGTTCAATAATTAAACACATTGAACCATTTATGAACAATTCATACAGCAATCATATATGCTGTTAAATTTGTACTGTGCACTGTTAACCATTGATTTCGACTTTGATGTGTGTGACCTTTTGGGTTCCCCTCAAGTTGGACATGAAATGAATCGTTATAATTTAATCGAACATAAATTATCCTCCGATCAGATGGTCGTTCGATTTCAAAGACCAAGGTTGACATCTAGCAACATGCAAAGGCCCCCAAATGAGAAGGAAATATATATATATATACCCATACTGTATGCGATTTACATATGATACGGTCCTTCGCCTCACTGTATCCCCACCGTTTGACCTAGGGTATGGAAAGTGTCTACCCCTATAGTCAAAGCTATAATGTTGATAGTGTCATGAATCGTGCTAACCCAAGAATCTCACATGATTCTTCCGCTGCGGCCACAGTCTCAAGCATTGATAACACATATCAACCCGCGAACTAGAATACTACTCATATAAGAAAATATTATCCGAGAGAGTGGCAATTCTCTGTTGTATCTTTACAAACTTCATGTGTTTCAACAAATGACCCAATCATACCCTTATGACCGGATCTTTTGAACCGGGGAAGGAGAATGTCAAAGTTATTTGATCCACACATAAGATTGTAAGGACCTCAAGTCTAAGGACTAGTCATACAATCGATACATGAAAGTTCTCACAGACACATGGGATAAACACTCGATGTGAAAACTTTCGACGGTCAGTTCGATGGCCACGAGCAACTCATGCATCCATGTGATACACCAAGCGAACGGATCTCCGCTAGTAGCCTATGAGATCGGCTACCCCACTTAAGGGTGGATTATATCATCATGCTAGTCTCTCCGCTTTGTGAACGCCCAGATTATTCACAAAACTATGACTATGAATATTTAAGAGTAATGATTCTCATAAGGCGTGGAATCCATCATCTTATTACTCCAAGGGCTTTATTACAGTGTTTGATGATTGATATAAGTTATGTAAGACACTTATAATAAATATTGCCATTTTTTTAATTAATGAAAATATTACAAATACATTTACATATAGCCCATCCACAAGTTGGGTATAGGGTATATCCCTAACAATCTCCCACTTGCACTATAGCCAACTAGTATGAATCTTGACACCATACTCTCGGGTGTACCTATCATGCTTTTGTTGAGTCAGCCATTTAGTCAGAGAATCTGCATGATTATCTTCTGTGGGTATTTTCTCTATAATAACTTATTTTCTCTCAACAATCTCCCTGATGAGATGAAATCGTCTGAGTACATAATTGGATTTCTGGTGGGACCTTGGTTCATTTGATTGAGCAATGGCGCCTGTGTTGTCACAGTACATCGTGACGCCATTCTTTATTGCGGGAAGCACTTCCAGCTCTGTGATGAACTTCTTTATCCAGACTGCTTCTTTAGCTGCCTAAGATGCTGCAATATACTCGGCTTCAGTGGTGGAGTCTGTTGTAGTTGACTACTTTAATCTTTTCCAACTGACAGCACCGCCATTCAAAGTAAATAGATATCATGTTTGTGATCTGTTGTCATCTCTATCGGTCTGAAAGCTCGCATCACAGTAACCAATGACTTTCATCTCAGAACAATCTCCGTATGTCAAAAACGCATCCTTAGTTCGTCTCAGATACTTGAGGATTGTTTTGACAGCTGCCCAGTGTTGCTCACCAGGATTTGTCTGATACATTCTCGTTATGCTAAGAGTAGAAGAGACATCAGGACTTGTACATAGCATGGCGTACATGTGATGAGTGGTATTTCTATCACTATTTCCCACTCATTTAAACCTAATATTTTGTATAGTTTCTTGAGTTTTGTGAATATTTTGATGTGTTTTGTGTTATTTTGTAGATAAATAAAGTTTCAGGACATTCTGGAGGTGTTTTGGGGCAAAATGGACAAAATTGGACAAAAAGGGCAAAATCGTCATTCCAGCGTCGCGCCGCCCAGACCTTCAGCGTCGCGACGCCCAGTGTGCGCCGAATCTGCTAACATGCGCCGGGTCCACAAAATCAGAATCTGAGAAAAGTTGACTTTGCTAACGTGCGCCGTGCCACGTGTCACCATCACAACAGAGATGCTAAAATGCGCCGTGCCACGTGTCGAAATCTTATTGCTTGGACGGCCACCGCCCCACGTGTCATCCTACGTGTCGCCACATCATCTTCCACATCAGCAGCCACGTCAGCAAGTCAACCGAGTCAACATGCCACGTCAGCATCAGCCAATCACAGCGCGACACGTGTCAACCTCTCATTCGTCTGACGGCCGCCGCCCCACGTGTCGCCACGTCGCCTTCCACATCATCAGAGTGACGCAAGCAATGATGTCATGAACAGTTGACATGTCAGCGTGACGCAAGCAATGACGTCATGAACAGTGCCACGTCATCGGATAAGATTCTGAGCCGACCAACCAGCGCGTGACACGTGTCCTACTGTACCCAGCGTCGCGACGCTAGTGCAATTTGGGCGGCGCGACGCTGGACCCTTATCCGTGCCTATAAATAGAACTCGAAATTTCAGTTTTCAGTGTACCATTCTCTCTCACTTCTTAGTTCTAAATTGAGAGTTTCTCTCTCTAGTTCTTTAAATTCAAGTTTTGTAATTACTTTTTAATAGTAATAATAATTTACTTTCTTTATTTTACAGTTTATACTACTCATAATGAGGAGGTAACGTCCCTTTGTTAGGGTAAAAGGTAATTCTTTTACTTTTACTTCTTAGATTATTCTCCCATAATTATAATATATTCAAGTTTTAAATTGACTTAATCAAGATACCGCCAGATTGGTCGGTGGGTAATAAAATTCATATTCCGCCTTATGGCTGGTTGTTTTCATATTCCGCCTTTATGGCTGGTTATTTTCACTCCGCCTATATGGCTGGTTTATATTAATGATTCCGCCTTTATGGCTGGTTGTTTTCATATTCCGCTTTATGGCTGGTTGTTTTTAACTTATTAAATCAATATACCGCCTATATGGCTGGTTAATAATATTTTGCAAGCTTATATTATATTATGGGAGAAATCTAATTAGTATTAGTAGAAGTAATTCCTTTTATCTTAGCAATTTTATTTTATTTCACTTTCAGCATTTATTTTACCGCATTCACTTTATGCAATTTTATTATAACTCTTTTAAAAGTTTTAAGCCCTAGTTATGTGTCATAACTAAGTTAGTTATTTAGGGTTGTGATGAAATTCAATATCACGGGTTTATAAGGGTTAGATTATAATTTGGGTAATATAAAGAAATATTTATTGAGTCTTAATCTTAATGCTCTTTAATTAACTGGGCATTAATTAAATTGATTAGGTAAACTTAAAATGAACTAGACATAGGGATTTTAAGTTTAAGACCTTAGACTCAATAGCCCACGATCTTCCTTAAGGATAGATAACCCTTTTAATAGATTTCCTTACAGGATAGGAATATACCTGTCGGGCGAGGGTAGCCATAATTGGAATTAATCTTAATGAATCTAGGTAATTTGGTTGACATAGACATATGGTTCAATTGGATTATACTAGGTATTTGTAATTGACCATCGGAAGAGGCTTTTACATATTAGTGTTCCAGGTTAATAAATCAATATTTTACCCAACTATAAAATAACCACTTATCTTTAAATAATATTGGAATAAATCACAACCCTAGATAGTTTTTAATATTGAATTTTCTTAAAATCTACCTTCAAACAATTTCATTTACTTGTCTTTAAATTTAGAATTGTCGCTATTTCAAATCAAATAAAACAAACTGTTAGATACTAGTAATCATTTAACCTCATAAAATTAATAACTTAGGTATTAAGTCCTCGTGGGATCGATACTTTTTATACTACTTGAACGATACGTACGCTTGCGTTATACGTGTGTGTTTACGCCGGTCAAGTTTTTGGCGCCGTTGCCGGGGACTTATTTATCTTTTATTATTAGTTTAGGGGTTAGATACTTTTACTTGTATCTAATTTCTTTTTACTTATTGTTTTTTTTGTTTTCTTATGTTTCAGGTTTTCAGACACTTCATGAGACGAACCCGAAGTTTTGAACTACGACCGCTTGACCCAAAAATTGAAAGAACCATCAGACAGTTGAGAAGGGAAAGGCGAGAAGCCCAAGAAGCTTTAGTCAACATGGAACCTCAACCTTTGGAGGTTGCACCACCAATTCCCATTCGAGACAGAACCATTCCGGTGGTTGATAGACTCATATCTTGCATTGTACTCCTCCATACCAGCAAATGCAGGTGACATCAAAACTTGCATTCAGATGATACAACAATCAGTTCAGTTTGGGGGAAATGCAACTGAAGATCCTAATGCCCACATCAGCAACTTCCTAGAAGTTTGCGGTACTTTCAATTACAACGAGAAGTTGAAGAAGCAATGCGACTGCGTGTCTTCCCATACTCCTTGAAGGACAGAGCTAAAGCCTGGCTACATTCATTACCAGCAGGTTCTATCACAACATGGAACACCTTAGCCACCAATTTTCTTGCAAAGTATTTTCCACCAGCCAGAACCGGAAAGCTGAGGATGACATCACATCCTTTGTGCAACAAGACTCCGAACTCTCTACGAAGCTTGGGAAAGGTACAAAGACTTACTCCGGAAATGTCCACACCATGAAATTCCAAAATGGCTTCAAGTCCAAACATTTTACAATGGGCTTTCTGGAATAATGAGAACCACAATTGATGCTGCTGCTGGAGGAGCTTTAATGGCAAAAGGAGAAGATCAAGCCTGGGAACTAATTGAAGAAATGGCCAACAACAACTCTTTGTGGCCAACTGAAAGAAGTTTGATTCAAAGAATTGCAGGAATATATGAGGTTGGAGCTAATACAGCAGTCAACACCAAGCTGGATCAGATATGCAAATTCATGGAGACTCTTACCACTGGATCCACAAGTTCACCATATGGAGGAGCACCAGAATCAAATCAACTTGAAGAAACGGTGAATTATGTCAACAATTTCAACAGGCAGGGGAACAATCCATATTCCAACACCTACAACCCAGGGTGGAGGAATCATTCTAATCTTTCATGGAGCAACAATTCAGGTCAACAGCTAAAGAACTATCCACCACCTGGATTCCAGCAACAGAATAAAGGCCAGGAGCAGACAAATGAACCAGTGATGGCAGAGATGCTTGCTCAATTAAAAAGATATGAAGCTATGATTCAGAGCCAATTAGCTTCCATCAAAGCACTGGAGAATCAAATCGGCCAACTGGCCAATGCTCAGAGTTACAGACCACCATGTAATCTTCCCAGCAATACAGAACCAAATCCAGGAACCAAGGAAAGGAGCAATGTCAAGCAATTACATTAAAGAGTGGTACTGAGATCAACAAAGATGTTGGAGTCAAAACAGCTGCTGAAGAAGTTCCAAAAGAAGCTAAACAACAGATGGAGGAAAAAGAAGCAAAGGAAAAAGAAAAAGAACAGATCACTCCACCACCACCTTTTCCTCAGCGTCTTCAGAAAAACAAACTGGACAAACAGTTTGCTCGTTTCTTGGAGATTTTCAAAAAGCTGCACATCAACATCTCATTTGCAGAAGCCTTGGAACAAATGCCCAGCTATGTAAAATTCATGAAAGATATTCTTTCACGAAAACGGAGATTGGGAGATTACGAGACAGTAGCTTTAACAGAAGAATGCAGCGCCATCATTCAGAGGAAGCTTCCCCAAAATTGAAAGATCCTGGCAGTTTCACAGTTCCATGCTCAATGGAGAACAATACATCGGTAAGGCTTTATGTGATTTAGGTGCCAGTGTTAATTTAATGCCTTTTTCTATTTACAGGAAACTACAAATTGGAGAAGCAATGCCTACCTCGGTATCTTTGCAACTTGCTGATCAAACACTAGCATTTCCAAGAGGAGTTGTTGAAAATGTGCTGGTCAAAGTTGAC